>CABHPQ010001846.1:15943-41785 GCA_902168405.1 Peromyscus aztecus
TGCTTCCTCTTGTTCTACTATTATTGTGAGATGCCTGCTTTTTCTTTGTTCTAAATAGAAAGAAGATATGGATTTGAGTGAGTGGTGAGATGGGGATTATCTGGGAAGAGTCGAGGGTGCAGAAAAACTATTTTCATTATGAGTGTGTGTATACATCCGTGTATATATATGGAATCTGAAAATTGACACCTAAGATGGCTTTGCACACTTTGCATGTATACCTCCATGTGAGTAAACACATACATTCACACACCCAGGAAGTCATAAATAAATGTGGCCAAACTGAACCTTCAAGTTAGAAGCAGATCTTACAAGAGTCACCAAAAGACTTTTACAAATCATTGAGAAAATAATAGAAAAGAGAAATAATTTCTGTGATTTTTTTAAACTAATATCTGTGTTGGAACTTATAGAAGTCAATAAGGTTTGTATCTGTGTAAGTGATAAAAGATTTGTCATTCTATTTGTATGTGAATGTGTGATAATTGAGATAATTTCATATATTAGTCTGGGGGTGCTTTCAGTAAGGAGGCTCCATTTCCGTTATCCTTTTGTACTGGGAGAAATCGTGAATAGATAGGCATCAACCTGGATTACTCCAGTCTGAACTCAGATCATATAATGAAAATAGATTGTTTTTCTGCACCCTCAAGTCTTCTCAGATAATCCTCATCTCACCACCCACTCAAATCCACATTTTTTTCTCTTTAGAAACAAAAAACAAAAAACAGGCATCTCATAATAATAGTAGAAGAAGAGAAAGAAGGAGGAGGAGGAGGAGAAGAAAAATAAAGAGCATGCACTACTACTTCCTCTCTTAAATTCTTTGGTAAGCTCTTCCTTGCTCTCCACCTATGCAAATTTCAAGAGATCTTATTACCATATGTATGTCAGCAGATAGCAAATGCTCACAAAGTTGTGGTAAAAGAAAAGTCTTGCATATTATTGAAGTGAATGCACATTTATACAGTCATTGCAAAGGTAATATAACTATTTGAAAGAAACCAAACACAGAGAGATTATAGGATTTAGCCCTACTTTTCTTGGATGTATACTCAAAGGAAGCCAGATCAAGTCCTCATCAAGTTACCTACACTTCCATTTCACTGAGACATTGTTCAGAGTACCCAATGCATGGTACTGTGCTGTCAGTCAGTGAATGGATAGACACTGAAATTAAGGTGTATAAGTACAGTGAAAACCATAAAACATATTTCTAAAACTTTTTCTCAAAGTGCAGACCAATTACTTAAGGGAAGACAGGGTAATCTTTGAGACCACAGCAGTGACAGTGATGTGTTTTGAAAAGTGTTGCAGTGCTGTTCAAAACGTAGGCAATAAGGATCGAGAGAGAAAGCGGCCCAAAGGAGCCAACGCTTCATTGCAGATAATTTAGATACTGGGAGGGACAGGAGGAGAGCATGCAAATGGAAGGCTGTCACTAAAATTATAAAGGAGTCTGAACTCAAGATGTTTATGAGAAAATTGCATGACTATCCCCAAGACAATTTTAAAAAATTGAATATTTCAATTAAGGTTTTAAGTTAAAAATTTAGTAGGTATCTTTACGTTAATTATTTCATTGTACACCCTTAATAATATATGAACTTTCTGAGTGTTATTGAGTAACACATAAAATAGCAAATATACTTTAGTATTAGTAATATTGGAACACTCTCTTCATGTTCTGGATACATTTCACCTGTAATTTAGTTTTATTTGTTTGTTATAGCTATGCTTTGAAATATCAAACTCATTAATAAGTATTTAGATTTTCAACCTCGATTTCAAACACTATTCTTCTGTGAGAAGCTGATTAAGGTTAAGGCCCAAAGATTCCTTTACCAGTCTGCTGTTGAGCTGTATATCATCCATTTCTTGTATTATGTAAAGATGCTTCCAGGCTAAAAACTGCAAACACCTACAGCACAGTAGCTGAACTTTGACCCAAATACAGAAATGTGTTTGAATGATTCTCCTATTTTCAAATTCTTCACTTGAAGCATAGGCTGTTCTCTAGGGAGAAGAATCAATAAAGCTTGAAGAATGCATATGGAACTTTATTTAAAACAGAAGCTGCAGGAAAGGTAGCAGATGCTAAGGAGCACTGGGGGTGAGCTGCAGAAGTCTACCAGAGACAGCACACACATCAATGAAACATGCATCCATAGGCAGTACCACAGCACAGTGAGAGAAGGGAAGGCAGAGGAAGACAGAGCAAAACAGGTCCAGGCCAGGACAATGAAGTCCCTATACAACTACATGGACACAAAACTCTTTTTTCATTCATTCAATAAACAGAGTGGTTGAGCATCCCAGAGTTGTGCTTACTTCTAAGATAATGGAGATAAATAAAGTTCTGTACAGTGTATTGATCATTATTTATAGCGTTTATGAACGCATGGAGGTGTGCAGTGGTGCAATGTGATGCCAAAGGGAAGATATTTGAATCAAATCAATTGGCTAGGGATCCCCTAGAAGCTTAACTAAAATGAAAAAGAAAACCTGCAGATGAAAGACAATACATAATCCTGGGATTTGGGTTATTCGGTGTGTATTTAACATAGACAAAAGGTAGATGACTGAGGAAATGTACTTAGAGGTTAAAATCAAGCTGAGAGCATGGGATACTGACTGGCCAGTGAGCTTACATCTTTATTTAAAGTCATGAAGGGTCTCTGACTGCAATAAAGACTTTATCAGCAGGGTTAAAAAACTATGAAGTGAAGTGAATCCATATTATACTCTATCCTTGATACTACCAATGAGCAAACCATGAAGAAAGAAATATAGAGAGGCTTTTCAAATAAGAAATAAATTAGCAAACAATAAATTGTTACTTTTAAAATTCACTCATAGAATTTAGATATTTTTTTCCTAAGATTCATGTATATTACTTATGAGTCTAAATCAGACTCTAAATACAAAATCAGTCATAAACTCTTGGCTCTATTTTTGAATGAATAGTTATATAAAGTTGAATGATAATTGTACTGTGTAAAAGTTATATCTCAAATACTCCTTTTCTACTAACTACTCCAAAGTGAAATTCTAGTAGAGAGAATATATTTTGGTACTTAACAAAATTAATAAATGAGTTGTCAGTCTACTTTATAGGTTTAGATTACTGAAAAAAATTGATATATGCTGCTGTGTCTCACAAAACTTTCCAGACACATGTCATTTTTATTTGCTTTTAAATTATAACCTGGCAGGAATGACAGCCACAGAGCATTTGACAATAGCTAAATACATGCAGGTAACTATCACTGCTCTTTTTCCTGCCCAGTAATGTTGTGGGTCACCCTCTCTGGACACCCCTTTCGGGAGAGGGTGGGAAGTCCGGGTGTCAATGACACAGACACCAGGAGTCAGGTGAAAGGAATCAGTGGACGTGTTTATTGTGGATGTGGCCAGAATCTATGTACCCCCACCCCGATTTCCCATTGGCAGCCGGAGACTCTCTTAGCTATGTTGTCTCTTTCTCATTGGCCCCAGAACTCTGATGATCATGCACCACCAATCATCAGGTGCAGCTGTAGACTCTAAGTTGTCTCAGTGGGAACAGCTGTGGTTTCATCAGGCTAGTTGGCTACACTCTTTCTATACAGTAACAACATACAAAACCTCTTCTTTCCTTTTCTTTTTTCTTTTTTTGTTTGTTTGTTTGTTTGTTTGTTTGTTTGTTTCAGAGTTGAGGGCCAAACCCAGGGCCTTGCATTTGCTAGGCAAGCGCTCTACCACTGAGCTAAATCCCCAGCCCCTCTTGTTTTCTATTTATCTGCTATACTAACAATCTGAATGACCTCGCTAAAATCGAATAAACATCATTTCATTTTGTTAACTTTATGTATATTAATATTTTAGAGAATTCCTGTGAGGGATGCTATGGGGCTAGAAATCAGAGACATGAAGAAAAATGAATTGAAGTATAAAGTGTAGGTATTTGGTTGCAGAAGTACCATAACACCACAGCTGCAATTAAATACTATTAACATGATAACACGGTACAAGTATATGCTCAGGCATTGTTAGGAAAAGCCCGTGTGAGGAAAGGTGGGAGGATGGGAGTCAGAATGCGCTTTTTGGCAAGAGTTCATGCCTACAATATATAAATATAAAGATAGGCATACAAAATGTGTTTGTTAAAAATTTGATCAAAAGTACGTTAAAGGGTTAAAATGAAAAGCATATCTGATATAAATATTTATCTAAACTTACAATATAGAGAACTGGAAATGAATATGTTAAAACGGAGTGGCTCTATGAATGTTTTTCTTCCCTTCTTTTATTGGCAATAGGAAAAATGGATTGGAAGGTTACAAGTCAGAAAGTTATCCAAGTCCCACCAGCATCCAGAGACTAAATCTAACAGTGGGTCCAACAATGCCTTATGGAGTCAGTGAAATGAATTTGAACAGTTGAGCTAGGGGTATAAAGATGGAAACAACCACTGTGTGTGTGTTTATGTGGTGTGTGTGTGTGTGTGTGTGTGTGTGTGTGTGTGTGTGTCCTCATAATTCAAACAGATGCATGACAATACACATGAAAAACTCAGGGAATGCATGTATTTCTATGAAAATATACATGAAGACTCATCCATGGCCTAGGGGCAATGGGTACTTCACAGGTGCTAGAAGTGGGAGACTAAATTTTCTTTAAGAGTAGAGTTCCTGATCCTGATAGGTGAGTAGAAGGCCATTCATTGAAGAAAATATGGACAGCACAAACTGGACTTGATGAGTGAATAAAAAAGTAAATAAAAAGGGCACAATGTTGGATGGTAGGGTAGGGGAAGTGCATCTGAGAGAAATTGGGTAAGCTTGTGAATATGATAAAAGCACATTGTACAAAATACTCAGAAAACCAAAATTAAGTAATCCAAGAAGACTCCAAATAGACATAATCTGGTATATAATCACTCATTCATTCATTTATTTGTAGCTAGAGTTTTCCTGGTCCTGCCTGGCCCATGGTCAGGACAAATCGCTCTCACTCGCCAGTCCCGCAGCTGCTCAGATCCAACCAAGTCAACACACAGTCTCATATTACTTATAAACTGTATGGCCGTGGCAGGCTTCTAGCTAGCTGTTCTTATATCTTAAATTAACCCATTTCTATTAGTCTATAAGTTGCCACATGGCTAGTGGCTTACTAGTATCTTAACATCTTCTCATGGCAGTGGCTGGCAGCTTCTCTCTGCCTCAGCCTACCACTTCCCAGAATTCTCTTCTCTCCTTGACCTGCCTGTACTTCCTGCCTGGCTACTGGCCAGTCAGTGTTCTATTTATTAACCAATCAGAGCAACACATTTAACATACAGAACATCCCACAGCATTTACTCATTCACTTTTTCTGGTCCTTGGGGTGGAAAATACACTTTTCTGCATACTAGATAAATGCCTTGCTTACGAGTTGTGTCCCCAGCCTGAACTGTCTGTCAAAATTGAATCCCTCATTTAAAATATTTCCATGAAAACATCTCTAAGTATACATGATTATACTGTGAATTGCAACAAAAATTCCATATGTTAGGAAGACGTGTCAATAAGAGCATACATGTCCAAAGGAACAGATAGCTAAGAAAGCACATCTTTTGCTGTAAACACAAAGCAGAGACAGAGAGACAGTTTGGGGAAAACTGAGAGCATGATGAGGCTCTGTACTCTTTTTGTTGTTGTTGTTGTTTGTTTTTATTTTATTTTATAATACCATTCAGTTCTACATATCAGCCACAGATTCTCTTGTTCTCCCCCCCCCCACCCCCTCCCCTTCCTCCCAGCCCACCCCCCATTCCCACTTCCTCCAGGGCAAAGCCTCCCCCGAGGACTGAGATCAACCTGGTAGATTCAGTCCAGGCAGGGTCAGTCCCCTCCTCCCAGGCCGAGTCAAGCGTCTCTGCTAAGCCCCAGGTTTCAAACAGCCAATTCATGCACTGAGCACAGGACCCGGTCCCACTGCCTGGTTGCCTCCCAAACAGTTCAAGCCAATCAACTGTCTCACCCATTCAGAGGGCCTGATCCAGTTGGGGGCCCCTCAGCCATTGGTTCATAGTTCATGTGTTTCCATTCATTTGGCTATTTGTCCCTGTGCTTTATCCAACTTTGGTCTCAACAATTCTCGCTGGCTCTGTACTCTTAAAAGACTGCTTTCAGTGGCATACATCCTCCAGCAGAGCAACAATTCTTAGCCTCCTCTAGCAGCACCACCAACTGGGGATGAATTGTCATTGACTATGAGGGGCATTCTCTTACTCAAACCACAACACTTCATTCCTTGGCCTGCATAAGCCCATAGCCATATTATAAAGCAAAATGCATGTATTTCATATCTACAGATCTCTACAGTCTTTAACATTTTTAACACTACTTAAAAATACAAAGTCTTTTCTGAGACTCAAGGTAATAATTTTATCATAGACACTGTGAAAAAAATAAAATGAATAAAACTTAAACTAATATAATTCCAGCATACACTGACATAGGATCTTCATTATAACTCCAAGATGAGGAACTGAGGGCAGAGTGCGGGAATACTGAAGCAAAGTAAGACTGAAACCTGGCAGCATAAGCACTAAATCTTGTAGCTTCCTGTTTTGTATCAGGAACTTTTACTTTAAAGGGCCTAGATGGCTAAGCCTCTCCAACTATACTACTGATAACATACATCTCTCTCCTGAGTTGATTCTCTTAAATATATTCATTTCTACTTGGCTTGTAAGGATCTAGAATCTCTAACATCTTGATGTCTCCATCATAACCTAGGCTTTACTTCCACAGCTTTGTACAATGACATCTCAGGACTCAATCCCTCTCAGGGCTTCCACACTGTGACTCTCCTGCCCTACACTGTCTGGGCCCAGCACCTCTCTGAATTCACAGAGGAAGAATCTATGAACCCTTCCCTGTTGCATACTTCCTGTCTCTAAAGTGAGCACCATGTGCATGTTACTGCCAAATTTAACTATCAGCTTAGGATGAGCCCCTTGAACAAAAGTTGTAGCAGCTTTTGTTCAGAAAACCCTTATGTTCTGTTTCACAAATAGGAGGATTAGCTTGGTGTATTCTTGCTCTGAGAGCACCCTTTATTTTGTTCCAGTAGAGATCAAGATTCACGTTAATGGTGTTGATATCCTTAAGAATTTCAGCCCCTATTATAACACACTCTTCCTGTAACTCTAGGCTTCTTAGTCCTCCATTTTTCTCTCCAAATTGTGTTTTACATTTTTTCTACTCTATTGTTTTCTTTTACAATGTAGTATTAGCAGAAATAACCTTATTGGAGACTCAATATTATGAAGTCCTGAAATTTTCTTCATCAAAGAAATTTGTCTATTATTTTAAATATTGCCTCACACCAGTTCTTAGGATAATGGCAGAAGATAGTCAGATTCTTTGTCAAAAATATCACAGTAATATTCTCTAACCCAGTTGCTAATATTGTTCTCTTCTTAAATCTTTTAAGCTTTGTCTCTACAATCTATATTGTTCTCATCACTACTGATACCCGGGCTCCTGCTATAATTAAACTTAACATGTTCAACCATTTTTCTAGTCCAAAGTTGAAAAGTCTTCTGCAATGACATCCTACACTCTGGCAACAAGCACTGTATTCTTTTTTTTTTTATTAGTAAGACAAAACATGACTAAAAGCAACTTATGGAAGAAAGAGTTTATTTTGCCCATCATGGTGAGAAGGTATGGCAAAAGGTGAATGGAATCACCAGGGACAAAAAAGGTGAGATATTGCAACATAAACAGCAAGCATAAAGCAGAGAATAACAAAGACTAAGATGAAAACAGGGCAAAGATATGCACTGTCCAATGCTCACCTAGTGACAAAAGTCTGTTATCAAGTACTTATGGTAACTCCTAAACCTCAAAAGCAGTGCCACCATCTAAAGACAAAGTATGCAAATGCCTGATACCATGAAGGAGTTACTCATTAAACTGCCCTACTAGTCTACTTGGTAAGCGGTTATCTTAAATGTAGAGCATTGTGGGCCTTTGCTATTGTGCAACAATATTTAGCTCATTGATTCCAACTGGTATGAAAGTGGAATACAGAACTCACAACAGAAATTTTAGCAAGAAGGTTATAATAATGAGGTTAAAATAATATATAATAGAGTTTTCATTTATGAATTATTAAATAATAGAACACAAATCAAATTGATTTTATGACAACTCCCTAGGAGATGCTTCAGAGGGCACAGTGAAGTATTTTGTTTTTATACTTTCCTATATTTGGCATTTTAAATGAATTTTCTAGAACATGAAATAAGCAGAATTATCATGCAGTCCCTATAGTAAAATGAAGTACAGAATTAATAACCAATGTAGGTAGAACCTACATTTTTGCAGAATAGAAAAATAAATTAAAATACAGATTAATACAGATTAATAAGTGGCAAGTATGGAGGCTTGTCGTTATAATTCATTTCACAATCCAAACTCCTTTACACCAAACACAAATGTCCAATATGTATATTAAAAATATCATTTGAATAAAAGTGTACAGAGGCAGTTCCTTAAGAATATTTTTTATTATTTATAAGGGTTAAACAGCTGATGCGACTATCAACAAATGTCAGTGTACATTTCAGCTCTATGACTAGATTTGCTGCCAGGTTGTAGAGGTTTTTAAGGTGAATAAAACTGTTTAGTTTAGACTAAATAAAACTACTACTAGCATTGGCATGTCGGAAGAAAGCAGGCAGCACAGCAAAGGGTCAGTTCATAACACTTAGTAGTTGTTCAGAGCATTAAATATTATTCTCATAAAAGAAAGGGACCTAAGATGACCAGGTGGTCTATTATTTTAAGCTCTTGAAAGTTTATTTTACACAACGCTAGATTAGTTTTGCATGAATTAGAATTTGTGTTTTTAGGTAGATCCCTTGTCAGCTTAGATATACCATTGAGTATGTCATATTTAATAATAATAGAGTATCTTTGAAAAACTGTTCCTGGTCCAGAGACAATAGAGATTAAAATAGTTATTTTATTAATAGCAACAAGAAAATCTAGATACAATAAAAAGCATAATTTCCTGTGACATTCTCAATCGATGTTTTTGTAGTATTACTAGAGGTGGGAGATCACGGCATCAGGAACGAGGGCCAGCCAATATAAAAAGCCACTACAGTTTTTATCACAGTTTCAGTTGGCTGTAAACTGGTTTCACTAGTACTGATATTTAATATTTAAGTCACACTGATGATTAATATCAGAGCTTGTGAAGAAATTTGGTAGCTTGGAGAAATCCCAATCAATAATTAACGACAGTGTTGAAAATCACACAAACATACACACACACACACACACACACACACACACACACACACACTATAAATGATTCAAGACAAACAGTTTTATCTCTAATTCAGAAATCCTCTCCTTTATACAGTATTAAGAAAAGAAGAAAAGGTGCTCTGGTAAATTTTTACAGAGTTCGCAGCTACTCACACTAGTGTGGTTCCTTGTACCTGAATGTTTCATGTTATTAAATCTGAAGGTAAAATCAAGACAGTTCATTGGTTGATACAATTAGTGCAAAAAAGATCAAAGAAATTAATCATCAGGAATTACTTCTTGGCCAGACGTGATGGCACATGCCTTTAATCCTAGCACTGGAGAGGCAGAGGCAGGCAGATGTCTGTGAGTTCAAGGCCAGCCTGGTTTACGGATCAAGTTTCAGGATAGGCTCCAAAGCTACACAGAGGAAACCTGTCTTGAAAAAATAAAGAAAGAAAGGAATTACATCAGGTGGAGTTGTGCAAACCATAAGAAAACTTGGTAATACTGAGGTCTAGTTTAAAGCCAAGTTGAACCTTGATGAAACTGTATTGGCCATTTATACGAGCTACTGAAACTATGGAAAAACCTGTGTTCTGTGCTTGCTTGCATAATAAAAGAAATAAAATCAAATTTTAATTTTCTTTCATAAAATATGAAATAATTAGTAAATATACATCAAAGTAAATAGATAGGAGACCAAATTAAAAAGAAAACAAAAAGACAGACAACAAACCAAATAAAGAACTCTTTGAGTCTTAAAACATCCTTTACTATACATAAAAAGATTCACAAATGGGACATTAAACATGATAATGATGGGAAACAAAAATAAAAAACAAAATAAAACTCAAAATCAGATAAGCAAATAGCATCATTTATATGCAGTAATCATCCATTTCTGAGAGATAGCACACTTTAACGCCAGAAATAAGGAATCTGAAACAGGAAGATAGGAAGCTGTAAAGATCAAGGTGAGGTCACCACTGTCCTGTATAGCAAGGTCAAAGAAAAGCTGAGCTACAATTCTCAGAAAGCCAGAATGTCTTTGTAGTCAGTGGAGGAGCATTAGTCTAATATATATCATCACTAGATTTGATCCCTGGAATGACAATGGAGATAGATAAATGACAGATGGCAGCTAGATAACTGACAAACAGCCAATGCAGACATACACAGATATAGATTTATAGGTAATAGATAGATAGATAGATAGATAGATAGATAGATAGATAGATAGACAGATCATAGATATAGATTGATCATATAACCACAAATACACACACATACAGAGTTAGGTAATATGAGCAATAGCAAGACTAGCAATAAATACTAACTGTTCAAGAGACAATGCCAAGCAAAAGATAATGGGATATTTTCATGTGATGAAAACCCCTATTAATATATAATGCTTTATACAGTGGAAATAACTGCTAGAAAGACAAAATAAAAATAATCGAAATTAACAATTCACATAAATTATATCAGTAAAACTAGTCATATTAAGGCTTTGTATAAAAAAGGAGATAAATAACACTTTTAAAATATAAAGTAAAATTAATGGAAAAAATGTATAGTCATTTAAACAAATAAAGCAGGAAACACTACATATATTCAGGCAAAAACTAAATATTAATTATTCTACATATATGTTTCTCATCTAACCTTCAGTGGTTTATAAATCTACAAATACAATTTACTGAATATTTATGTAAAGTAAAGGTGCACGCAAATATGTATGCCTTTTTTACATATTTATCTTGATTGACAGGTAGATAAAGACTACTTAATAACAATTATAAATCATAGTTCCTTGATGTCTAATGCTTCATAATCTAAACAACCTAGTGAGAAAACTATAAAGCAAATCATTAACTAGTGAAAATATTCATAGCTATAGTGGCTTAAGGACATGAAATTTTCATATCTGGTCCAACAATTATCCCTCCAAGACCAAGGACAATCTAAGAGAAACTTCAACACCATGCATGAGTTATTGGTCAGAGTTGCCACAAAGACTCCTAAAACATTACAAGCTACTGCTATTGCTCATGGTTTCCCTCCCTGCAGTAGTGGTAGGCAAGTCCCTATTGCTGACAGTCTCATGCACTTCAGCCACAGGATCCAGAAGTCTCTGAGCTGGAAGTGATTTTAAAGCCTTCTTCCTGCATAATGGTACTAGAAGATGAGATGAAGTCTTCAAAGAAGTGAAGCAACCAACTGTCCTACTCAACTATGATGCCTATGAAATACAACAATCAAAATGCATGGCCCATTCCACAAAAGGAAAATCATGCCTGGCCACAGAAACATAGCCAATTACTGAGGTATAATGAAGTCATGTATCTTGGAGGAGGAACCACAACCCCCACTTTACTGAATAGGTGTAATACCTAAGTACATTCAATATACCTGTCCTTAAACATATAAGTGTAGTCCTAACCATTCATCAATGAAATTTCTCCTTGTAACAGCTAGAAGTAATTACATAAAACCACAACTAATCAAAATGCAGAACAATGAGCCCATTCCCAAATAGACAGATCTACAAAACATCCCCAAACCTGTGGCTCAAGGATCATTGTGGAAGAGTTGGCAGAAAGATTGTAAGATCCAGTAGATAAACGAGTGTGCTATGAGATTATGTATGCTAGCAGAATACATATCCTTGTCAGAAGCTATGCATGTAATATCTCATCAACATGACTGCCTAAATACGAGCTGAAGAAGGACAACAGCAACAGACATCCCCAAAGCAGACAGAGGAACTCTAAGGAGGACTCAAGCCTACATGAAGCACTTTAAGCAACTGAGGAATTCTGAGAGCAGGAGTCATAGTCTGCACCAAACAAGAACTTACTAATTGATTACCCAACACCAAATGGTAAACTCTGAAAACATGTGCAAATAACACTATACCGGCAGGGAAGGCTGTATTTATGTATTTTGGGATATGTATATACATATATGCATAGAACAACAATTAAGTTGTTTTCTTCTGCTTCGTCTGCATTGAAATGTCCAGGTCTTGCTGTTGTAGGACCACTGGGTTCTGGTGATGCCATAATGCCCTTTATGTTGTTTAATGTGTTCTTACATTGGCGTTTACCCATATGCTCTTTCAACTGGTATAGGCGGTGCTTGTGCCTATAGGGGCCGCTGTACTTCCAACTGGTGTGGGTGACACTTGTGCCTATTATAGGGCCTGTTGAAATTGCTGGAGAGAGCTGTCTGCAGGGAGGATGCTGGGTGTGGTTGGGCAGCAGAATGGGTCTTGTGGGAGCAGAGTCCAATGGGGAGCAGCAGTGGTATTGTAGCCTGCTCTCAGGGCGCTTACCTGCTGGCCCACTGCTGCTGGAGTCAGCACTAGAGCAGTGGGGGTCCAGAAGAGTTGGGGCTGAGATGGGAGTGGGAGGGGAACAGGATGTGCCCTGGTGTTTAGGGCATAGATATCAAGACAGTTTAGCTGGGAGACCAGTCACTCACCTGCTCTTCCAACTGGTGTAGGTGGTGCTTCTGCCTTTGGGGCTGCTGATGTTGTAGGGGATGGTTGGCCAAGGAGAGGATGATGGGGTAGGTGGAGGTGGGCGCTGGAGTGAGTCTTGTGAGACCAGAGTTCAGTGGGTGGCAACAGTGGTAGTGTGGCTGGCTTGCATGTCTCTCACCTGCTGGCTGACTGCTGGGGTCTGCACCATAGCAGTGGGGTTCCACTAGAGTTGGGGCCCAGAAAGATAAGCATAGTATGTACTAACTCATAAGTGGATATCCACGGCCCCAGAGAGCCTAGATAGCAGAGGGCCCAAAGAGGAATACATGGATTTCCCTGGTAAAGGGAAATAGAAGAGATCTCCTGGGTAAATTGGAGGTGGGTATAGGGGGAGATGGGTAGATAGGACTTGAGAGAGTGGGTTGGGGGCAGGGCAGAAGTAAACACTAACAAAAGAGACATCTTGATGAGGGGGGACATTTAGGGGTTGGGGAAAAACCTGATGCTAGGAAAACTCCCAGGAATCCACAAGGATGACCCCAACTAAGACTCCTAGCAATAGCAGAAAGGGTGCCTGGACTGGCCATCTACTGTAATCAGATTGGTGACTACCCTAATTGTCATCAGAGAACCTTCATCCAGTAACTGATGGAAGCAGATGCAGAGATCCACAGCCAAGCACTGTGTCAGGTTCCATGAGTCTTCCTGAAGAAAGGGAAAAGGGATTATATGAGCCAGGGGGCGTCAAGGCCATGATGGAGGATCCCACAGAGCCAACTGACCTGAGCTCTTGGGAGTATATAAACTCTGGACCAGTAGTTAGAGATCCTGCATAGGACCGACCTAGGCCCTCTGTATGTGTGTGATAGTTGTGTAGCTTGGTCTGTTTGTAAGGCTCCTAGCTGTGAGATCAGGACCTGTTCCTGGCAGTTAACTGGCTTTTGGAACTTGTTCCCCATGCTGGATTACCTCACTAAGCCTTAATGCAGGGGGAGGAGCTCGGTCCTATTTCAATTTGATGTGCCATGCTTTGTTCAAGCCCATGGCAGGTATGTTTCTTTCTGAAGGGAGGCAGAGGAGGAGTAGATGAGGAGGGGGACAGATGGGAGTCAGGGGGAGCAGATGGGAGGAGAGGAGGGAAGGTAAACTGTGAGCAGCATGTAAAATAAATGAAAAAATAAGTTAACTAAATAAAATAAAATTTAAAAAAATGTTTCTTAGGGAAAAAAAGAACAATTAATGAAAAAGAGATCATGAATTTGAAAAAGAGCAAGGAGAGGTATATGGGATGGTCTAGAAGGAAGTGAAGGAAGTAGTGAATGAAGTAATTTGTGATATTATAATCACAAAAAATTGAAGAAATTTTTTAAAAGGATGTATAATTTTGATTATATATTACATTGTGTCTCAACAGTAACACCAATCTAACTTGCATTGTAAAAAGTATCCTGAAACTGAAATGTCTCTGACAAAAATGAATGATAAAGAAATATGACTTTTAATTTTTAATTACATATAGATTTTTCTCTCAATAATTAAATCTCAACTACAGTTTCCTCTGTGTCTACTTCTTCTAGATCCAGCCCAACCTCCTCTCTTCCCCAGACCTACCTCCCCTCTGTTTACTCTTCAGAAAAGAACAAGTTTCTGAGACACAACAACCAGATTGAAATATGATTTTTTAAATAATGCCATAATCAAAATAAAGTACACAATCCATAATCCAAAAGTAATGACTAAACACAAGACATACAAACAATGTACAAACACACACAGAGACACACAAGCATAGACAAACACAAAAACATGCACATTAACCATGTAGAAGAATCTGAAAACATTAAATTCAATGGACTCAAAACATATCTATTATTTAGTTTTAATCATATGGAATGGAAAAACTAAGTAACGATGATCATGGGAGACAGACTAATATATTGATGGCACTAGAGCACCACATACTTTTTAGGGTCGAAGGGGCAAGGTTAGACTTTTGTGTATTTTAGTGTCCAGTTACACCCAGACAAAGCAGAATTTCTCTTGTTTCATGGACACATCAAAACAGATACTGAAGCCAACTGCAGACATGAAAGGTTGACTTAGACTTGAAACAAGAAGTATTGACATCTACTCTCCTACACCTGTCCAAAAGCCCGGAAAGAAATGTTTCTTTCAATTTAGGAAACTCACAAAACTTTGACTGGGGATATATTTTAGGATATACTCATGAAAAACATGATAGATATCCATTGAATAAGGGGAATTCTAGACCATGGTGTAAAAACTAAAAACGTGTAGTTTGAAAGAGGGATATGTATTATATATAATTTATAAATCTCAAACACAGTATTTTAAGAAAGACAAAATGTCTTTAAGATGTGCCAATGTGTTCAGTCAAGAATGGGTATTGGCAGAAACCTGAGGTGCTTCCTCAGCAAACTGGAAGGATGGGTCATTTATAGACAACCAGAACTTTGAAACTTCTGAGCCAAACAAATAAAAAGTTTATGTGTGTGAGCAGCAACAATGAATGCAACCAAAAACACACACAGAGAGAGAGGCTAATCATGGGAAAATTATTTCTGAAGTCAGAACACCACACTGTGCTAAATTATCTTTTCTGGTTGCTGTGTAATGAATTTTAAATCAATATTTCTAGTGTATACTTATATATAAAAATTTTCAGCAAATGCATTTTACTTTTTAACATTGTGGATAAAGCTGCTCTACCAGAAAATTGCAAATGACTCAGAAATGGAAAAGAACAGATGAGAATTCTTTCCAAAAAATGCTGACAAAAATAAGGTAAATGGTTTTTAGTTGAATGTTGTCAAAAGAGTTTTTGTGCAAAGACACATTACTTTTGGAGCATACACATCATTCATGATGTTTGAGTCCTGAAATGTTTCTCTCTAATTTCTTCCCTCTCTGTTTAGTACAGAGCTGCCTATGTATGCATTTGCTCAAAGATAAGTGAGATTTTTCCTCATGATTTTTGCTTGTTTCCTCTGCAAAGTGCATGACTCTGTAGGAGCCTCTGTTTCCAATCCTTTCCAGCACTTGTAGAAAACATGCCTGAAGTCTTTTCCATAGTATTAAAAGCACAGTACTAAATACTTTAGGCAACATTAAGGAATGGGATGTCTGGAAGCCTATAACCTTCCAGGAAGGGGAAGACAGAAGGCAGGTGGACTGAGTGCTGATTGAACTGACCACAGTATGAGAGAAATTCTTAAAATAACTAACCAACCAACATAACAAAAATAAATAGATAGGGAACACAAGTTTGTAAAACAGTAGCTTTATACAGATTTTTAATCCATCATTTTTCACATTGATACATTTCATATTTTCTGTTAGTGTGAATATTTTATGTCTATGTGCATGATTGATCATATACTTTGTCTTTGGTTACATCTACATGGAATTATACTCAGTATCTGTCATATGGAAAATGTGTGAAACATATTTGTGATACACCAAATTTCTAAATCATAGCAGAGTGATGTCAATTCATTTTTCTCTCTGACCAATAGGCCTATGGCAGCAACATGATTCACTCTTTGGAACAAAATTAATCACCATCCTCCTTTTATGTTTCTTTGGGATCATTAAGATTCATAAGCATCATATTTGAATGACTTTTCTTAAATTATCTTAGAAACTGCAGGTTCCAAGTGCACAGGAGTCTCAACTCCTTTGTAATTTGTCCAGTGAGAACATGTGTACAAAATAGTGTTCAACTGACTCTTTTGTCTCTAGTCATGTTGTAGTGTGCAAACAATCCCAGGTGTGTAAACCCTGCAGTTCAGTCACAAATCACATTCTTTCAAGGTGACAGTTTCGGGCAGTCTCCAAAATTCCAGCGGTATTGTTGACAACAAAAGTGGACTGTTTCCATCCAAACATGCATGCTTGTGAATCTATCTAGTTTCTTCATCACTACAGTTTGCTTGTGTTTGGAATTCAGATCATAATATGGCTTTTACAACACCCCAAATGATTTTTCTTCTTAAAAGAAAAGAATAGCATTTAAAATTGATTAGAACAGAGAAACATACAATAATGTAAACCAAAACTGTGTTCAGAGAGATAAAGTGGAAAGAAGTACTCTCTATGAAGAGGCAATGAGTCTATCGTTAGTGTGCAATCAAAGGATGTTTACAGGGAACAGAAACAAAATCTTCAATAAGAGCTATTTTACTTAGGGTCTTGAATCTCAGGATAATTTATGTTTGGTAATTTAACACATTCATTCTCAATCTATTTTGTCCTATTGTGAAATAATTTGATTTGCCAAAGAAACCCACCTCTGACATTGTCTGTGGAAGTTTGTTGTTTTTGTTATTTTACTTTTTCATTGTAACCAGGCAAACAAGACCCATGTTGAAGGTGAAAAACACCATCCGATAGACTAGGGTTCTGGAGTGAGTAGAAAGAGGAAGAAAGCTAAGTGTCGGCATTACCTTTCCCTGCTACCTCCTGTCACCCACAAGATATCAATCCACCTTACACCCTTGAAAATATGATTTCTCCATCATGGCAACTGTATCTTCGGTCTGTGAACTATCTTCTCCATAATTCAGTTCCTTCAGTTAAATATTTCAGGTTGGCAACCAAAAATATATAAATAATACTGAATGGGACAGTCCTGGTGATAAGCCTAGCTATGTGCTTCCTAGTCCTTTAAAACAGTTTGGGGAAGAATATAGAAGAGTTCAAACTTCAGGTTAGAGAATTCCTGCAATATTGTAAGCACAAAAAGTGGCCCTTTTAGTAGTACTTTGAAAGACAAGAAGGCCACACTCCTCATTACGTTAAACACTAGCATTGACTAGTTTGACTTCAGTGTGGGAGCAAATGACAGAGTGATGAGCTTTCCCAGTGTCATACAGAGAGAAGAAAGAGAATTAAGGTATAAACAGTCTTGTTCTAATGCCATTGCTACTAAACGTTGTAAAAAATGTCTTTGCATAGAGTATCTGTTATGGTGTATAGAAAACTAACCATTTTCCTTTTGAAAATTTTGTTGCCAGGTGGTTGTGGCTCCTGCCTTTAATCCCAGCACTTGGGAGGCAGAAGCAAGCAGATCTCTGTGAGTTCAAGGCCAGTCTGGTCTATAGAGAGAGTTCCAGGAAAGATTCCAAAGCTACAGAGAGAAACCTTGTCTAAAAAACAAAAACAAAAAATTGTCATCCCAAACATATATTTTTGTGAGTCATTATATGTTTCTGAGATTCAATTTCTTTTTATTTAAGATCATAATATACTTATGATTTTCCCTTCTCCTTCCTCTAACCCCTCCCCATAAATTTCTCCACACTCTCCTTCAAATTCATGGTGTCTTTTTTCACTAATTAATATTGCATTTATAGTATTTGTATATATATATATATATATATATATATATATATATATAGTTTCTAAATATATCCTGTCAGGTCCTTTTAAAAATAATAAAAGATGAATCACAAGTTTCTTACAGTATTGAAAGCCTCATGATGATATTAAAATGCTATGCTTACATAAATACATACAGAGAACAGTTTTTCAACAAATTATTTAATGTCAATTCCCTTGACCCTTCATCAGAATGCATAACAAAGAAACATTTGTATGTAAAATGCAATTTAGTAATATAAATCTTGGCAATTATGTTAGGGTTCTGGTATGAAACAACACACTTGCTCAGGATAAATCACTTAGCAGAGTTAGCACTGATCTATCCATGAATGTGTGTGTGTGTGTGTGTGTGTGTGTGTGTGTGTGTGTGTGTGTGTGTGTATTTTTTCTTTAGAACAGTAATTAAGTTTCATGAATTTCAGCACATGCCTGTGGTCCCTGCACTGGGGGGCTGTATCAAGGAGGATCATTAGTTCAAGGTCATCCTCAGCTGCATAATGAGTTTATGGTCAGTTTGAGCTACGTAACCTTCTATATTTTTTAAGGCAAAAACAGAAGGAACAAAGAAATTATTGAGTCAAAGAAAGAGATCTATGTGATGGGATCTTCACATATGAATAACCTAACCTTTAAGACTCAGTATATGAGAGAGTGCACTTTGATACATGAAATCAGTTTCACCTGGTTAAACATTGCTGCAAAATTCAGTTAACATAGTTTATTGAGCCTTGCTTTTCTAGTAAACTCTTTCCATTGAATTTATAACTAAGTGCAAACACTGTTACATTTAATTACCCATCAGAATGAATGAACTGCTTACAGAAAATAACCAACACAGTCTCACAGCCTGCAAGGTACATGCTCATATATACATACATACCCATATACACACTCTGTGTGCAATGTACACACCCATACACCGAGCTCTCTGAGCTCAGTAACTGTGTCTTTCTTTCTGCGTATACACATGTATTCTGAGGTCTAGAGCAAAGTAAAAGTAAAACCCAGAGCTTAAATTTTGCTGACAGATCTAAATAATAAATTTAATATTATGATCATTGCAGTATTTTATACAGGGCTTTCACCAACAAAAGAATCAGGGAAATGGAAACTTGCCCAGTATGGAAATAATACTGTTACTTTTCAGAGAGTTTTAAAACACTTTTAAAGTGAGCATTTTATAAGTTGGTTCAACTGTGCTAAACCTGAGGACTGTAGTTAAAAGGCTAAAAGGGGAGAAAAGAAAATAGTAACAAAGGATGCTGTCTTTGATGAAAGACTTGAAAAGGCTTTTAAAAGGGGTTTTGTGTCAAGCCAAAGTCAAATCTCGGAAGCAGGTGGCTGTGAAAGCAGAGGAATGATGGATGATACAGGGTGCATGAGCAGAGTTTTGAGTTTATAAACCATACTGTCAAAACAGTGACCTATGCCTCAAAGTATGGAATGCAGCAAATTGTACCTGAGAAAATGGGAAATTTTTTTTAACCGTGTGATGTTGTCTCAGGATTTTACATTTTAACAGTATTTTTCAATGTGAAAACTAAAAAATATTTTTTTTAATTGTTAATATTTTGTTGAAAAATTATATATCTTCTGATTATATTTTTCCCTCTTCCACATCCTCTTTTATTATTCCTGGTCCTCCCCACCAATCTAAACCCATGCCTTCTCTCTGTCTTTTTCTTTCTCTCTTTAGTAAACAAATGTGCAAAAAAAGAAGTCACCACAAAAAGGAAAACCAAATACTAGAAACACACACCCACAGAGAGAGAGAGAGACAGACAGACAGACAGATAGAGAGACAGAGAGACAGAAATAAAATTCATTAAAACATAACATGAGAAACAATAATATACAAGTAAAAGACCAGTTAGATAAAACAAAGGAAATATGAGACAGACAGACAGACAGACAGACACACACACACACACACACACACACACACACACACACACACACACACTCACAAAAAAAAAAAAAACTCCAAAAATGCCATTGAATTTACTTTGTGTTGGCCACTACTGCTGAGCATGGGCCTACCCCTAGGTAGAGTAGCCAGTGAGACTCAATTGGAGAGAACTAATTTTTCCTTAGCACACAGATGTCACTTGGGGATAGCTTCAGAGATAAGAGCTCATTTCAACTATCCATTTTCGGTGCTGGGACCCTGTCTTGTTCAAATCTCTGCAGGCCTTGCACAAACTGCCACAGTCTCTGTGAGTATGTATCACAGTTCAAAATCAATTGTGATTTTGAACCTCTTACAGCTAATCTTTATTTCTTCGTGCTAGTAGCTTTTGTCATTGAAAAAGTGGAGAATTCATTAGACACACCTCATTTTAATTTTCACATCATGCCTTATTGAGCAGAAAATGATTATCAAACAGAAAAGAGTATTATATAACATGTAAGTTTATTTCTCCCTAACCTATGGTCATAAGAATAATGATGGCTAGCATCCTGATGCCTAAAGTAGAGAGAGATCCTTCTATTATTTCACTGTGGTGTGCACATGATACAGGAGTTTCAAAAGCAACCATTGCCATACATGTGCCCATAAGAAAAATCGAAGGAAAGGAATGGGTGTCGGAACTACTCCTTTAATGGCCTGCAGTCTCTATTTATCAATAACTATTATATTTCCTTACCCAACACATTATGTAGCTGAACTTGTTTGGCTGTGAGAATGCACTTTCCATGTGCTTGTGTAATGCAGTATGTGTCCAAAGTATAAAAGAGAAAAGAAGATGCTCAATCATTTCTGGGAATTCTTAGTTTCTTTAGTGAATGACAGCAATTCCTATGTAGCCACACAACACTCTTTGGTCTCCATTTTCATTTCCTGGTCACTTCCCCTATCATTCAAATGTAATCTATTCATATTGTCTCAATAAATATTGAAACTGCCCCCAGGTTTTTTTCATTTTGTATTAATAAAAGATAGACCTTTTTATTCAAGACCCAGTATTTTTACAGTAAAATAAGTTCATTTAATTTTCACAGTCATACTCAAGTAAGGCAAAACGATGACACTCTCAACACCTGATAAGAGGTCGTCGGTGATGATATTCCAGTGAGCAGAGAATAGCCCCTTGGCCTGACTTAATATGGTTTGGCAATGCACTATATTAAGGTGTGGAAAGCAGAAAGCCCATGTTTCAGAGGGTTAGACTTTTGTCAACATTGCACCTTTGCTGAAAGCTAAAGAAAAATAGAGCTATTGCTGTAGAAATAGAATTCATAGGAATATCAGATTCCCCAGGGACAGACCAGCAGAAAATTGTAAGATATCATTTCAGTGTGGGATAAAAGTAATTCCACAAGGTTTGGAGAAGCCAGGCAACCTCCTGATTCATTTATAAAGGAGACTACGGATCCCATTTCCAGCCAGGTGAAACAACAATAAATATTTGCAAAGTAAATTAATCTGTACCTAGAGATTTTATTAAACAAAAGGTCAAAAGAACAGAGCACTTTAAACCTTTGCCAAATTCTCTAAGTGAAACGACTGTAAGGGGAGAAAGGTTGGAAATAAAAATACAAAAGAAATATTGAGGAGATCTCCCTCTTACTCATTTCATTTGTATTTGTTGAATTCTTAAGAAGGTCACTAAATAAAGTTTGCTTCAGACATTGACTTAAAAGCCACAGAACTATTACTTTCATCCTGATCTCTAGTGGAGATAACAACAGCAAAAATATTAAAAATCTTAGGAGCAGAAGGGCTGATTACTTTAGGAAAGAAGAGTGGTGTTAGATGATTGTCCATTGGAGAAGGAATTCTAGAACAAAAAGGTCAGCCCGTTTCCCTAATTCTGCATCTTTCCATCCACAACTTGAAAATAAAACATTTCTTTTCTCTGTGGCAGTAACTACTCGTGTGTGTGTGTGTGTGTGTGTGTGTGTGTGTGTGTGTGTATGTGTATGAGAGAGAGAGAGAGAGAAACTTTTGTATGGATTCCTCAGAAGTAAGCCTATTGATAGTGTAATATAACAACGAAAGGCAAAATTTTGGGGATGCTACTGAAATGGTCCTGAGTAGGAAAACTTAGGAATAAAAAGGCATGTCTTGACCTCAGAGATCAAGCAAAGCACAGGTTTGGGAAATACATCATTTAGATTTTCATTTATGTTGGTAGAATGAAAGATACCTTGAAACTTTTAGTGACATAGACTTAACTCAATCGCATAACAAATGTGTACACAGAATACACTAGATTGGTTCAACTTCAACTCATGAAGATAACATATACATAGGCTTATGTAATTTGTACAAACTGCCCTGAAAATCTTTGTATTTTAGCCAAAGAGTTTGAGGGTTTTGTTAATTGGTCTGTTGAACAAAAAATGCAGAGTATTAGTCTCCAAAGGGTTTTTTGTTTTTGTTTGTTTTTTGCAGATTGAACATATTCTTTTATATTTGCTTTCATTTAGTATTAGAATACGGGTACCAAAGTTTAATTTATATCTCAAAAACATGATTCTTAAATGAAAATTTATAAATGAATATTATGCTTCAGAATAAATATTTTTGCTAAATGGTTCAATTAACTTTAAGAAAACATACTTGTATTATGTAATTTTTGTTTATATTATTATATGCTCTAAATAGAAAGAAATCATAGAGTTTTATGATATTCTATTCAAACTCTACATTTTTTGAATTATCATACATGAATACTGTATTTATATCATTTCTAAACTCCCTTTCTGGCTTCAACTCCTCCTGTTCTCCTCTTACTTCCTCAAATTATAGACTTCCTATTCTTAAATTATTATTGTTACTATATAAGTCTATATACATACACCTACACAAACATACACATGGACCTTCTGAGTCATATGGTATTCTTCTTATGTACATGTGCTTAGAGGCTGATCACTTGTGATTGTATAACCTACTAGGAGCTAGTCCCTGGAGAAAAGTAATTCTATATCTCAACAGCCATTGTTTGCCAATAGCTCTTCTTCAGTGGGTGGGATTTTCCTTTAGTTACTGGTAGAAAAACTGGTGTTTTCGTTATGCACATCTTCTTTAGGCATCCATACTGTTGAGATTTTATAGATGCAGATCTACTAATAATGTATAGAAGATATTGTCTCAAAGAAGACATCTTGGTCCTCTGGTTCTTAAAAGCTTTCTTCCATCTTTTCCACTATGTTCCTTGAACTCTAGGTGTATAGGTGTGTGTGTATATATATGTATATATTAATATACATATTTATATAAATATGCATATTAAAATCAATATACATATATAGATACGTATATATTTATATACATATTTTAATATATACATATATATTAAAAATTCGGGATAAGACTCATGATTTAAGGTTCATCTCACCTAAAAGCCTGTTTCATGTGGTCCAGTTTCCATGGTTCTGGAAAACACTATGCAGGTTGCAAAGGAAGGGAAAAAGGTCAAACACTCCTACCTAGCTGCAATACCTATACATCACAATTACAACATGGCAAGACATACTTTAAGATGCAATAAGTGACACTTGAATATAGATAGCAGACAGCTGCTGTCTAATCATACTTAAGGTCCATTCAACATGAGGAAAATCTTGCCCAGATCTGGAAACCTAACCAGCTTCCCAAGAATATTGAGATCATGGACCTTATAACAGAGTCTATTCTCATCACTTTTCTAGACCAGCATAAATCATTACTACATTCTTAACTTTATCTTTATATGTACAGATAAGTATAGATATTATGCCTCATCAAAGACGCTTCCCTCAACAGTTAATAAGACCATCAGAAGAACACAACTGGTTACAGCAAAGAGATCTACAGCTGATGGGAAGCTTGGTTCCAACAGATACATCTACATTACAGCTCCTGTATTTATAGCTTGGGGAATATTGCAGAAGAGGCCTGGAAAATTGTAAGAGCCAGGAAATCAGCTGTGAAATTGTCTCTTATAGAAATGGCTTCATAAACAGGCCTGGAATGAAAGCAAAATCAATGGACATGCTACTGTGGAAGTGTGAAAATGTCACAGGGCCCTAACTCCAAGATAAAGAACTACAGGCAACTGTGGGGAGTGGGTGAATTGCATTCATGATTCCCTTACTTACTGTCTAATTCAGAATTGTGAGGTTTGAAACCATATAAATATTGTCAACAAAATGACCTCAGTAAGTTGTGTGTCTGTGTGTGGGGGGGGTGTGGCCTACACATACATGTAAACGTGTGTGTCTATGTGAGACAACAATTATCAAAGAAAAATGGACTATCAACCTGAGGATGGGCGGGGACATATGAGAGGTGGGAAGAAGTGAAGGGAGAGAGAAAAGCCCTGTCATTCTATTTGACTTTAAAATATTTTTAAAAAGAAAAAAAAAACAATGTATGCATGTGTACAATGTATTGTTAGTGTTCCTGGCTGTGAGCAGGCTCTGTGGGTCAGGAACATGTGTGCAGGTTAGAAGACAACTTGGTGTTCATCCTCTTCTTTGGACTTTGTTGGTGATAGGAACTCTTTTCAGCTACGTATGCCAGACTGGCTTTCTCGTGGGCTTTAGCCATTCTCCTGTCTCCCATTTTCTGAGGCCTGCTGAAGTTAGAGGTGTGTCTACTACCATGTCTAGCACTTGAATACTTACATTGGAATCTTACAAGGTAGTGATATTACCTACTGACCCATCTTCCAGGTCCCAAATAAACTTTGAATACCGTTTTGTTTCAGTTGCAGTTTGCTGTTATCAAATACCAAAAAATGGTGTCTAACTTAAGAATGTTTTCACAGAAGTCCTTCCCATGAAATACAGATTTTCTTGCAACAATTTTGTATGTGTTTATCCTGAAAATATGATGTTTGGAAAGCTTTTCTAGTGAAGTAATCACACACCATCAAATTATTGCCTATGCCTGACTTGCTTTCCCATTTTATGTAAGATATTTGATTTCTGAAAGAGTTTAAATGAGACTAGCAATCACTTTAAAACTAAGGAGAGTTAAAAAGTGACTCAAATAGTAGGAAAAAACATTTGGGAGGAAGAATATCAACCATTCATGATCTTGTTGCTAATGTTATTTCTAGTTTGTTTAGTCTTCAGAGAAAGCTAAACTTTAATTTTAGTATATATTTAGATAATATCCATACTGCAGATACGTAGTTACTTTGTGATATAATTTATGCCATACATGCCTATGAATACATAGCAGAACACTATACACCAGAAAGTTTCTTGTAAGCAAATTGTTTGCTTATATTTTAATTTCTGCACATGAATTAAAAGAGAAATGAATGCAATAACACCTATTTTGTATGAGTTCCTAATTTCAAGTTTGCTAATAATTTTAGCAGCCGTTAACAGAATCATATTTCTTGATTGTTTCACTGATACATGATAAAACAAATTTAATTATCTGTTTGGGCTTTCATTTCTTTTACAGTGTGTTTCCTTTTTTGTAAAATGAACCTCTTTTCTTCTACAGACAAACAGAGGTGTCATGGGAGTTTTCGTTTTCACTGCTAGTATTTTTTTGCCATTGTTTAGGCATTTTCTCAGAACCAAAGTAAGCTCTCTGGATGGTGGCAAGACCACAGGGGTGAAGGACGAGGAAAATGTAGTCCCTTTTAACCAAATAAGATATGGCCACAATTAAGCCTTCATACATATATATATTATCTTTATTTT
>CABHPQ010001847.1:0-36331 GCA_902168405.1 Peromyscus aztecus
GGGGCTGGCGGGCAGAAAGAATAAATAGGAGGAGAGATCTAGGCTGGGGGGGGGTGGGGAGAAGAGGAAGAAGAAGAGAGGAGAGAATGAGGGACATGCCCAGGACAAGAATCCAGGCAACTGCCAGCCAGCAGATGCAGGAGGCAGTGAAAGTAGGATACACAGAAGGAAAGAGAAGGAAAAAGCCCCGAGGCAAAAGGTAGATAAAGAGAAACAGGTTAATTTAAGAGCTAGGCTGAGCATTCGTAACTAATAAGAAGTCTAATAAGAAGTGTCATGATTTGGGACCAGGTGGGTGGCCTAGAAGGAAAGGCCTGCTACATACCACCATGCCTAGCTTTTTCTCATGTGTTCTGGGAACGGGACTCAGGACCTCGGGATTTGCAAGGCGAGCACTCTGCCAACAGCCGTCTCCCAAGCCCTGAAACTGTGAGATTTTTAATGTATCTACTTATTCTCTAGAGAACCCTGACTGCCACATGGCCCCACACAAAATTGTAAGCTTACTAAAAGCATCAGGAGAGGGGATTCCTTTTTTTTTTTGTAACTTGATTGCAGGGTTCTTGAGTATGAGATCTATAGATGGTACCATGTTGCAAAGACAAAAGGTTGGATATGGCTGCAAGCAATACGGCAACTTCTAAATGAGTAGGTTTGCTGTGGCAGTTGGACGCTCATGGAGAAGTGGGAAAAGGGTGTTTTTGCCTCTTCCGTCATCTTCTATCCCTGTTTCCACAGATTGTACTCATTCGTACACGTGCATTGTGATGATTGGTGTTAATGGTCCATTTGACCAGATCTAGAATCACCCTGGAGACACCCTCCAGGCACCCTGTGAGGGACTGTCTAGTTTAGGTTAGCCTTTGGGTGTAGTGGGTAGCTGTTCCAGCTTTAACCCAGAAGTACTACCCCCACTGAGGCTTCCGGTAACTGTCACGCCTACCTATGACCTTCCCCTGAGGTGAGGCCCAGATGGGAACCCTTAAGACCCGAGATCTGGATGCGCCAGCTCTCTTGGTTCCTGGTGATCCTGGATGCTGGATGGTAGACTGAGCAGAGTTCTCCAGAGAACACCGCTGGACTGCACCTCACCTCTCCTGGACCCTGTAACCGATCCCATTACTTGCTGTGAGTTACCCCAAAATAAACCTCCCTTTTAACTACGTGGAGTTGCCTTAATAAATCCCCCAATATTTGGGCATGCCTGTAGGGGATTACCTTGATTGTGTTCATTGAGATGGGAAAACCCACCCACTGTGGGCGGCACCATTCCCTGGCCAGGAGCCTGGTCTGTATAAATGGAGAGAAAAAGCAGAACAGCTGCGTGCTTCCTGGTTGTGCATGTCATGTGAGCAGCTGTTTCCAGTCCTGCTGCCCTTCCTTCTCTGCCTGATGGACTGCACCCTTGAACCGCGAGCCAGGAGGAGCAGGTCTCTGCAGGGTCAAAGAGGGCAACTGTCCGTGAAATGGTGAGAATGAAAACTCGGTTCAAATTGACTTCGTCAACCTGGATCAAACTTCAGGGAGTCTGATGCCAGGCAGTTTATTGTCAGTATATTTAAACACTACATAATTTGAAATATATATATATATATATATGTTTATATAAAATATAAAAGTTTCCTGGTTTATTACAATACCCGGTGTGCAAGGAAGCATAATTACATCTAAACTCAACTAGGGTGCGTGTCATTTCTTCCAAGAAGGTGCATTCTGGAGATAGGTTGCCTATGTTAACTTAAGAGCCTAGGAAAGGATCTAGCCTGGTCTCCATTGGAGGTCATTTGTGTTATTATCCAACTCTTGGGCCTGGTTGTGGGAGCTTGGGAGAGCCTCTAGCTATACAGATAATGTAAGGATCATTTAGAGTATTCGGTATCTCTGTTCCTGGTTGTGGAAGCTTGTTATGGCCTGGCCCAACAGATAACACAGATCAACTGATCACCTCCAATTCTCAGCTTTCTAGATGAAAAACAGGCTTTACATCTTTTCCATTGAAAAGACACTCCTGAGTGCATAACATTCCTGGTTTCCCTGGTGATCTGTGGGCACATGGACCTTTGAGCTCCCAACACCAGGATAAACCCCTTTACCTATAAATTGGTTTTGTCAGAGTATCTTGTCACAGTCACAGGAAAAAGAACTAAAACATGGCCACCATTCCTACAGCCCTCAGCCCACATTAGCTCACCCCACATTTGCTCCAGTCCTCTGTTCCCAAGCTGCTCACAGCTGAGGGAGACTTCCAAGCAAAGACAGCTCAGCTTCTCACCATTCTGCTACTGAACAACTTTGACCCAGGGCAGGGCCTCAGCCCTCGTAGGATTCACTGTCTCCTTCTGTGAATGAGTAATATGTACCTGCTTTCACTGTACCCAGAAACACATATTCCTCAGAGTAGGAATCCACTTCCCCCATAGCTATAGCTCATATAGATTGAAAACTGCAATTCCTAGCTTTCCCTGCAACATCATATGACCACATAACTAACAGCTGGCTAATAGGAAATGCCATGTGGCAGCTTTGGAACGTATCTTAGAGGTGTCCCCCACCCCTTCTCCTTCATGCCTTGATTTTTGCAACAGGCCAGATTGTGGGGGTGCAGATTGGGGGGGTGTTCTAGTTTCACTTCTGCTCCTGTGAGAAGTACCTCCCAAATAGCATCATAGAGGAAGACAAGGATTATTTGGTTTACACTTCTAAATCCTAGTCCATCTAAGGACTATGGGGAAGTCAATGTAGGCACTCAAATAACTAGTCACACGTTTACAGTCAAGAGAAAAGAGAATAAATTCTACCTTATTTGCTTGGTCTCTGCTAGCTTTCGCTATTCTTATACACTTCTGGGATGTCTATCTAGGGAATAATGTCACCCACGGTGGGCTGGTGTTCCAAGTTAATATCAATTAACTTAATTAAGACACCCCCCATCTCCAAAGGCTAAACCAATGTAGACAATACTTCTATTAAGACTATTTCCAGGTGATTCTAGGCTGTGTCAAAGCTAGTTGGGAGTTAAAACTAGAAACCACAGGGTGGGGTGCGTGTTGGAAAGTCCATTTGGTTATGAAATGTCCTTGGGAATGGAGGCCGCATTTGGTATAGCAAAGAACTGGATGGAATTGGAGCCTTCAGGGACTCTGTGAGCAAGGCTGCCAGACAGCCTGGACTGTTTTAGTGACTTTTCAGTTGCTGTGATAAGACACTATGGCCAAAGAAACTTATCAAAGAAAACATTTAACTTGGGGGTTCACAGTTCCAGAGAGTTTAGTCCATGACCATCATGTCGGGGAGCATGGAAGCAGTCAGGCAGGCGTGGTGCTGGAGCAGTAGTTGAGAACTTACATCTGATCCATAGGCACGAGGCAGACACAGCTATCTGGGAACGGCATGGGCTTTTGAAATCTCAAGGCCCACCCCCAGTGACACACCTCTCCAATGAGGCCACACCTCCTAATCCTTTCCAAACAGTTCCACCAATCGTAGACCACACATTCAGGTGTATGAGCCTATGGGGGCCATTCTCACACCCACCTTTGGACTTCTACATGGAAGAGAATTCCAATTCCTCTTTGCTTATTGGGCATTGCTGTTTTGCCCTTTCCTTGTAGCCAAAATTTAGTTTTCTGACCAATGGCTACATGGTTTGCATTGAAATCATCAGTGTTGGACAGTAGGAGGCAGGCAGAGCCCACTTTGTGTATAAGCAGTTTGCAAACTTAGTGATTTCATCTCCCACAATTGGCCCTCATCCCTTAAAAAAAAATCCAAATGGACTGAATGCAGGTGTGTGGGCACCTGTGTGTTTACGCACATTTAGACTATATGCTGTGTTCGTGTGTACATGTGTACATACTAACACACACGCATACTGCAAAAATGTGTGCCAATGTTTGAGTGTGTGTATCTGTGTGCATCACTCTCCAGAGTCTGCATATGTCCAGAACTACACGGAAAAATTGTGTTCCCACCCAGGGCAGGTACACAGGAGTGTGGGCCCGACTTCCTGACCTCAGGGCTCCCAAACAATGCGAGACAGAGAGGCTCAGAAAGTCCATCCCTCTGCCTCCGTGCACATTTTACTGGTTGCAGCCCTCCCTGGCCCTTCCCAACTTGCACTGTGCCTGTCTTCTTGACCACCAGCCTCAGGCCACATGTGTGCTTAGTAAAGACCAGTGTCTTAACAATGACAGCAATTAGCGTGTGTGGAGGTCATGTTTGTATGCAATTGTCGACGGTGGTCATTATTTATTTGCAGGAAGGCCCTTCTCAGTTGCTGGGCACAGTTCCTATTAAGGAAGGTCATGCTGACGACGTAATAATTTTCATATGGTAAGGATTGGGAGTGGGGAGCACTGAAACTCCTGTGGTGACCAGGAGTAGGGTGGTCCCATGGGGCCTCAGGCCCCACACCGTAGGCAGCAAAGTGGGGCTAGCAGATTGGAAATTAGTGGCCACGGAGCACTTGGCTGCTCTAGCTTCTTGGCCCAGACAAATGACCTCCCAGGACACCGGGAGAATTTGCAGATGTGAGCTCAGAATCTCTGCAGGGATCTTGGAGGTTGAATACATATCCAAATATGTCATGCCCTAAGCAGGAAGCAAGGGCATTTTTAGCCACTACAGCTGGTAGGAGGCAGTGTGGTGCTGGGGACAGAGAACAACAGGGTTTGGAATTAGAAAGATCTGGCAGAGGACCATTGAGATGGCTTAGCCTGCAAAGGCGCTTGCGAGTTCGATCCCCAGTACCTGCAAGATGGAAGGAAAGAAGCAACGTCTCTCTGCAAATTGTCCTCTGACCTCCTGCACATGCCATTGCACATAACACACATGCATACACACACACACACACACATACACACACACACACACACACACACACACACACATGTAAAACAGAAGAAGGAGAAAGCTGGGAAAGCATTTCTGTATTGTGACCACATGTAAGCACCTGACTTTGGTTTTCCTCCTCTGTAAGATGAGGCATGTCCCCCAGGCTGGTACAGGACTGAGCATCGAAAGCAGCTTCCCAACACCACCAGAAAGGCATTGTTTCTTCCTCCCTCCTGGAGCCAGAGGCTCTCCCCTGAGACCTGGAAGAGAATTTGGACAGAGGTAAGGACGCGGCTCCAGAGTGTGCACTGCACCAACATGAGACTTACATTTGGATCCACAGTACCCATGTGAAAACCCAGGCACATGCCTGTAACGTCAGCACTGGGGGACGGAGTCAGGAGGACCCCTGGACTGCACTGGCCAGCTAGCCTCACCAAATCTGCGAGTTCCAGGTTCAGTGAGACCCCTTCTCAAAATGTGGGGTGCAGGGAGAGGCTGGTAGAGGAAGGTCTCTGATGCTGGAGCTAAGGAGATGGATTCCTGGGTAAGAACAGCGCTGCGGAAGCAGGACCACCTTAGTTCAAACTCCAGCACCTATGTAAAGGGCAGGCGTAGGCATACGTGCTGTAACCGTGGAGTTGCCAGGAACAGACCAGCTGATGTTGAGTGCTCACCGGCCAGTAAGCCTAGTGGACAGCGAGCTTCAGTTTCAGTGAGATAGTCTGTCTCAAAAGTAACGTGGAGAGTAATAGAGAAAGACACAGCATATTCCTCTGGCTTCCACCAGCATGTGCACAAATGTACACACACACACACACACACTCACATACACACTAACATACACTCACATTCATTCTCACAGGCTCTCTTGAAAACTCACACACATTTACATGCTCACACATAAACACACATTCACATGCTCTCATGCACACTCACACACACATAAATACACACTCTCACATGCCTTCATGCACACTCACACACACACACACACTCTCACACATTCACACACACAAAATTTGGAAGAAGTTGTCTCTCCTGGGAGCAGGCCATGATAAGCTCATCTCTTCCCTTCTCTGGGGACTTAGGAGAGTCCAAGGTCAGAGGAAGCAGCTCACAGAGAGGAAGTCAGTTTTAAGCCAGTGTTTGCCAAAGTCTCTGCTATCAGAGGGGCCGGGCTCTCTGATTCTGTCCACCTGGGCCATTCCCAGGCTCCACTGGGCTTGCGGAGGAAGTTGGGAAGCTCAGAGGGAGTAAAATCAGGTCACTGGACTTTGATTTGGTTAAATAATTGTATTCAAAGAGAAATGACTGCTGGCCGCATTTCAGCCAGTGGAGGTCTGCCACAGAGAGACTTGTCTGTGGTCACCTCGGCTGCTCCTGGAGCATCATCATCAATGCATCCAGCGGAGATGCAGAGAATGTGCTCAGGGACGGCATCCGTGACAGAAAGAACAGCTAAGCCTTGGGGAGAAGAACCAGGATAGACTTCAGCTGCAGTTCAGTTGGTAGAGAGCTTGCCCAGCATCTGGGAAGCCCTGGGTTCTACCCTCAGCACTGCACAGGAAGATCAGTGACACAGACCTCAGATCCCAGCCCTCGGGAGGTAAAGGCAGGAGGATCAGAAGTTCCTTGTTGCTGTAGCTACTGTAGGAAATTTGAGGCCACCCTGGGGTGCAGGGGAGCCTGTCTCAAAAGTAAACAAATAAATGCTCAAAAGGAAAATGACATATTAAATAAACTTTTTAAAAATTTTATTTTGGGGGCCAGAGAGATAGTCCAAAAGAGCCTTTGTTGTTCTTACAGAGGATATAAGTTTGGTTTCCAGCACCCACATTGGCCAGCTCACAGCCACCTAAAACTCCACACTTAGGGTATTTGATGCCTTCTTCTGGCCTTCACAAGCACCAGAATACACATTTGCATATACACAACACTCTCTCTCTCTCTCTCTCTCTCTCTCTCTCTCTCTCTCTCTCTCTCTCTTTCTCTCTCTCTCTCTCTCTCTCCCTCTTACTACTACTACTACTACTACTAATAATAATAATAATAAAGTAAATCTTTAAAACATTATTTTAGCATAGTCCTCACCCAAAGCCCAGGAGGAAAGAACCTGGGCCTCAAACAGACCAAGTTCCTCACCTAAGGCCACCAGGTGAGAGGTTCTGATCCTGAACCCCAACTGGCACTCAGCAGTGTGTCCTGGAATTCCCATGAATGCCCAGCTTCTATGGTGCACCCAAAACTCTCCCGAGTCTGGAAAAATTGGCCAAGCAAGCACTCCCTTGGGCTTTTAGCATTCTTCATTCATCCCCAAGGTAGACATGGCCGGCACTTGCCCGGCATATCCTAGTCTGTTGATACAAGGGTAATGAGAATATCGGGGAAATGTCCCTGTTAAGGCAGGGCCATGAGGATGCTGGGGAAAGCCAATAATTTAAAAACATGCCAGAAGGTGCTGGGAAGATGGGTGAGTCAGTGAGGCATGTCCACATGAGCAGGGAGACCTGAGTTCAACACTCACAACCCAGTAAAACAGCCAGCACAGCCACCCCAAGCCCTGGGAAGGCAAAAACATCACGATCCCAAGTGACTGAGAAAGACACCAGCATCCACCTCTGGCCTCCCCAGTCATGTGCGCCTAGACGCATGCACACCAAATACACACATACATACATGCAAAGATGCACAAGAAAGTGAGTTGGATAATGTTAGGGGAAAAGGAGGCAGTGAAAGCCTTTCTTGACTGCCAGGCGCTGTTGAAAACTCCGCATGTACTTCCTAATTTAATCCTTCCAGCCCCTCCAAGGTGGGAGCCAGCATCATCCCTACTTTACAGAGAACATCCCATCACTGTCACATGGCTTGTGCTGAAAAGTGTCTGTTTCCTTCTAGACCTGAAGGACACTTTGTCCAGCTCTCCAAAGAAGAAAAAAGAACAGGAAAGCGGCTAAGACAGGTTGTGTATTAGTGACTGTTCTCACCGCTATGACAAAGCGTCCAACGAGGGTCAGTGAGATGGCTTAGCCGGGAAAGGCACTTGCTGCCAAGACTGACAGCCTGAGTCTGTCTCCAGGGCCCACAGGGTGGCAGGCAACAACCGCCTCCAGCCAGTTTTCCTCTGACTATGGCACTCGGGAGTACGCATCGTCACACAAATACACACAACTGAATTTCCTTTTAGATGGACAGAAGCAACTTAAGGAAGGCTTCATTTTGGCTTCAAGTCCGGGGCTACCACCCGTCCTGGGAGAAAAAGTGTGGCGGTGGCGGAGCATGAAGCAGCTGGTTACACCAAACCCACAGTCAGGAAGCAGAGGACGATGAATGTGGTGCTCAGCTCGCTTTCTCGTTTTTTTACACAGTTTAGGACCCCAAAGCGTGGGTTGGTGCTCCCTGTGGTTAGGGAGGGTCCTCCCTCCTCAGTTACACTTTGCCGAAAATGTTCTCACAGACACACATGGTGTGTTTCCTAGATGACTCTAGATCCGGTCCAGCTGACTATGAAGATTAACCATGGCAGGAGATCTCGGAATGCAGTCCCCATGGGTGGTGACGTCAAACCTGAAGGTCATGGGCAGGCAGTTGGGGGCACCCAGAAGAATGAGACATAGCTCTGCCTGAAGGATGCCGCTTTTCTGTAGCAGCAAATGCATAGCACTAAGATCTTGCGGGGTGGGGGGGGGGGGGCAGTGGTAATGACTGAATGTTGACAGAAAGGATGGGCCAGATTTGGGAGGATGCGATGGCTAATTTTATGTGTCAACTTGACACAAGCTAGAGCCATTTAGGAGGAGGGAACCTCAATTGAGAAAATGCCCCCAGAAGATTGGCCTGTGGCGCATTTTCTTGATTGGTGTGGGAGGACCCACTCACTGTGGGTAGTACCACCCCTGACTGGTGGTCCTGGGGTCCTGGATACTATAAGAAAGCCAACTGAGTAAGCCATGGGGAGCAAGTGAGTAAGCAGCCCCCCTCCATGGCCTATGGATCAGTTTCTGCCTCCAGGTTCCTGCCTTGAGTGTCTGCCCTGACTTCCCTGGATGATGGACAAGCTGTAAGATGAAATAAACCTTTTGTTTATGACTTGCTTTTGGAAGTGTTGTTTTGTCACAGCATTCGAAACTCACTGCAGAGGGTTTGTGTCCTGGTGACTGCAGACGTAGGGCTGGCCACCCCAGAGTGGGCAGGCGGCAGAGGTGAGAGTGGAGACAGGTGCCCCCGGGGCAGAGCTTGGGAATCCCACTGCAGTCTAGTGGGTCACGGGGTTTCATCGCTGCCCTGTACCCCTGGCAGATAACTTCACCAGCCGTGAAAATGAGAGCTGTGTTGTCATGACGGAAATGCACCTTCCACAGGGGAACAACATTGCCTTCTACCGTCAACAAGACATTCCAGTTTCATGTTTGTCAAGGAAGGATAGGGAGAGCGCTTAGTAGGGTTTTTTTTAAATTATTATTATTATTATTATTGTCTGTGGGTATGCTGTGTGCACCCATGTGAAAGCCAGAGGACGACTTCCAGGTGAGTTCTCTCCATCCACCGTGTGGGGCCCCCGGGATCAAACTCAGGTTGTCAGGCTCCTGCACAGGCTCGGCGGGAAGCTCTCGTACCCACTGAGCCATCTCGTGTACCCACCTGTGCCTTCTTTAACTCCAGTCTCAACTGATATGAAGAGACTTAAAATTCATGTCCCTCTGTGTGGGATGGGCACTTTGAAGCGTCACTGAGAATGTTCCATCTGGGTTGGGAATGGAACTTAATTTGTGGAGTGCTTCTCAAGCATGCCTGAGGTCCTGGGTTTGATACTTGGCCTTTTATAAACCCGGCCTATAATCCCAGTATTAGGAGGTGTAGACAGGAGGGTCAGAAGTTTAAGGTCATTCTCACCTACAAAGGGAATCTGAGGCTCAGGTACAACAGATCCTGTCTCTAAATTAAATGATTAATTAATTAAAAACAATTGACTAATTCCCAGTTTGGGAAATTCACCATAGAGCTGTCACCACCAGGGCAGCTGGGTGATGGCTACCAAGGACCTCACTGTACTATTTTTGCAACTGTGTGTGAGCCTGTAATTATTTCGAAATAAAAAAAAAAAAAAACCCGAAAAACAAACATGTTCTGGAATCACACAGAGCCAGTTCAAACATCACATCTGACACAAAAACAAGTTTTCATCATGGAAGCAGCTGTTTTTCATTTCACAACCTAAAAAAAAAAAAGTGTTGCTTGTAGGGCTGGAGATGTAGCTCAACCAACAGTGTTTGCCTAGCATTCAAAAAGCCCTGGTTCGATTCTCAGCATGGGATAAACCAGATGTGGCGAGGGCAAGCCTGTGATCCCGGCACTGAAAATACAGACGCAGAAGGAGTTCAAGGTCATCTTTGACAAGTTCAAAGCCAGCCTGAGCTATGAGTCCCTGTCTCAGATTAAATAAGAGGCCGGTGAGATGTTTCAGTAGGTAAAGGCACTTGTCACCAAGGCTGGGAGTCTGGATTTGATCCCCAGGACCTACGAAATGGAGGGAGAAAACCGAAGAACAGCTGCCTGTGATTGGCAGATAGCTCCCACGTAAGTACTGTCACACACACACACACACACACACACACACACACACACTCACTTCCACAAATACATAAATGTAAAAAAATTATGTAAAAGATTGTCCATGGCTTCTTGTGTAAATTCATAATCAGTTATGCTACCTATCCATTCCCATAGTGTGAGTTTAAAGTAAAATGTTACTGCCTCTCCAGTGTCCTGAATGTCTCCTCTTTACTCCAAAGGATTAAACATTTCCCGTATCATTTATGGCCTGGCAAAAGCTGGGAGCTGCTGGTGGGGTGAAGGAGGTTGTGGGGGGAGGCTGGGTTCAGAGAGGAGCTGGGCCTGCATCTGGCAGCCCAAAGAGGTGAGCTTGAGACAGACTTTTCTGGATGATGTTCATTTAAACTTTTATTACATTTTAACTGAGTTTGTGTGTGTGTGTGGGGGGGTGTTTGCGTGTGAATGTGAGGTATGGTGTGTGTGTGTGTGTGTTTTGTGGCCATGGCTTGCAGATGTCTGAGCTCTTTCTCACCATGTGGACCCTGAACAATGGAGACTCCTGGCCTAAAGTCAAGGTTCTGCCGAGACAGCATGCCCTTCCTGAGATGAAGAGCTCACCTGTTATCTCCTCCCCTCAGCATCCTAAAGACAGAACCCAGCTCATGACTTCCTGCAGACAACCATCCTCCAGCACCTACGCTGACCACTGGACTGCCAGCAAGGTACTCCAAGCTGTGCCTTCCTGAGGCAGGCCACATGGGGCTAATACCTCCTGTGCCATCTCCTCAAACCCATGCCTGGTCCTCCTGGAAGCTCAGGACACCCATGGGCCCTGACCAGTACTCTTGCAAAGCTGGCCTATGTGTTTAGTGGGCAGCAGGAGCATGTCTGTCTGACGAGTCCCAGGGCTTCACCCAAGCCCGGGGTCTGAATGGAAACATTATCACAATTTAATTACCTTTCACAAACGCAGCCTGGGAAACCCCACTCCTTGGCCAGAATGCCAACCTCAGATGGAGCCAGGGGTGAGCGGAAGCTCTGCTCCCCCAGGGGTGAGGGGACAGCCTTGAGGAGTCGCATACCCTTTAATGCAGCTTCCAAGTGACCCCCAGGCCCCTCACACTCGTGGGACCCATGAGGGTTCTCCCCATCCATGCACCACAAAATCTAGAGCCAGGCAGGCACATGGGGTTTTGTTTGGAATGTCCTAAGTGTTCCCCCTCCTTCCTTCCTTTCTTCCCCCCCCTTCCGTCTTTTTTTTTTTCTTTTTTTTTAATAAAACGGGTGATAAAGAGTCCTGCCAGGAACCATTGTCTTCCCAAGTCTAAAGTGTTCGAAATTAATTTATCCGCCTAGGACGGTGTATAAATTTCTCATTACGAGTGTCAGTGATGAACAAGAAACCATTCCAAGAAATGTCTCGGGCCCTTGCCAAGCCCCGGGCCCTGGGTCCCTCGCAGAGCCGGTGCCCGCGACAATAGGCTTCACACAGTCAGGAGTGTTAACTATGCATGCCTTCGCGTTGCCCGGGCTCAGCCAAATGTCCTGTGAGAACGACACGTCCACACCCGGTTTTATTATTCTACACAGACTCTGGCTTGTTGTGTGTCTCCAGCTTGCCGAGCACAATGTGGGGTGTTGCGTGGGACATTGTGGTGGTGGGGGGTATCTGCTTTTTTAGTTTGCTCCTCTCTCTCTCTCATTCTTTGGGTGACCCATGCCCACTTCCATCCCCCAAAATGTTGTGGCGAGGGGACCTGCGGGAACAGTCCTGGAAGATTCCTGGATGAGTGTGATAGGGTGGGGGAGGGGTTAACAAATCAATGATTTGAGTCTCTTTGAGGTGTGTCCTGGGGAACAGGGGGGTGAAACCAAAGAGAAACATGAAAACAGGGGAGGTTAAATCTTGGGGGGAAATGGCATCCTCAGCGCTCCTCTCTGGACTCTACTGCCAGCTACCAGGGGTGAGTGGCAGGTGGTTGTAGCAGACCATGCTTCTGCTGTCCTCAAGTCCCGCCCCTGACTCCACCTCCAAGGCTGTCCCCAGGAGCCTGGGCATTGGAGAGAGGAGCCCCCAGGGTCTTCCTGCCCTGTCTCTACCTTTACTTCCCACATACAACCTCAACCCGAGACTGGAAGGACTGGATAGGGTGGCGAGGAGGGATGGACAGACACAGTGGTCTTTCCTCTTTCCCCGGCCGCTGGTGGCTTTCACTCACTCTGCAAAGCCCGCCACCCAGTGGCCCCAGGGTGAGGCTCTGCCCACTCTGCCTGCCCAGGTCTGCTCTGCCTATGGGCTCCTGCCCTAGGCTTCATAACGGAAAACCCTGGGCAGGTCTCTTGCCTAAGGCACGAGGTCTCCAAGAGCTCTGTGAGCGTCCACAGATCCTGGCCAACCGGTAGAGGGCAGTTTTTCCAGAGCCACTGGATGAATGGGGATGAATTTGAGACACTGAAGGGAAGGCAAAAGGGCTAGCCAAGGAGCCGGGGAACCCCATTAGAGCCTTGCCTCTGTCACCACCCCTGTGTCAGCCAGGTCCAGTCTGACTCTTGGGGTTCTTTTCTGAATCCAAAGTACTGAGTCCAGGGTCCCTCAGACCCCCGTGCTGGTCTTTAGGATGACGGTGGTGACCACAGGCGCTGACGGGAGGGTCCCTAGTTCAGGGAGTCAGGGATGCCTCCAAGGGGCTAGGTATCCGAGCTGGCCCCCAGAAGGAGCCCTGTTCTTGACGCAGCCTGCAGCAAACTCCAAGCTCTGCAAAGCACACAGAACCCTCTTCCTCAGGGGTCTTGGCCGGAGGGCTGGGCATGCTCAGACCAAGAGGCCACTTTGCAGAAGCACTGGTCTTGGCAGGCAAGCTCATGCCCGGCCTCTGTGCCTGGCCATTGAGGGCAGGGCCTTTGCAGAGTGGCTGATTGGGATGCCTGGCAAGTCACCGGCCCCGGGCGGTGGGCCAGCCTGCAGCCCTGCGGAGGTGGCCTCATTAAAGGACTCATGGTCCAGTGGGCAGGGCATCAGACTGGACATCTGGAGGTTTGGGGCCGGGTCCAGCTTGCTGCAGCTTTGCTGGGTGACCTTAAGCAGATTACTCGGCCTCTCAGTGCCCCACCTGCCGCCTGCCTTCTCCCTGTCTGGCAAGGCTTCCTGGAGGGAATATTAATGGGGTAGTTCAGGGAAGCCTGGGTACTACAGAGCCTCACTCTTAGCCATTCCTGTCATGCCAGGGGTGGGTGGGGTCACCAGGAGCCTTCCGGCTGAAAGCATTTTAAGAGCCTCCCAGACACCACTGCCCAGGGCTGCAGTAAGGTGATGGAAGGACCCTCGAAGGAGGCTGTGGCCCTGGAGAACAGGAAGGGCTGTGAGGCTACATCCATGAACTTCTCCCACTGCCGAGGGAGAATGGGTCCAGCATCCAGCACCATGAAGGTCTACACTGCTGGGTAGAGATCTGAGCATCTGGCCTCCTGGGTCTTCTGTTTCGCCAGCCTCCAGCCTCCCTTCCCAGACCCTGTGTGTGCGGGTCTGGTGTGCGGGTAGAACCCTGTCAATTCCTACAATGGCGGGGGTGTGGCTCAGTGGATAAAGGGCACTTGCTATGGCAGCAGAGACTGGAGTTTTGATTCCTAGCCCCTGTGTAGAAGATGGGTGTGGCTGCATGTGCCGACCCCAGTGAGTCCCACGTTCACTGTGAGACCCTCTCAAGTGAGAGTGATAATGGAGAGAGAGAGAATAAACACACAAAAGTTCTACTCTGGCCTCTACAATGTACATGGGCACACGCACCCATGCCTGCACACACACACACACACACACACACACACACACACACGCACACGCACACGCACGCACACACGCACCACATGAAATTAAATCCCTACAATGAAGTCATCTTCATTGACTTTCTGTCTTGCTGGGAGTCAGGTGCCTCCTCTGGTACCTGGACCCCTGTCTGCAGCCTGCTCTGAGACCTTCTGTTCACCATGCACAAGGTTCACATAACCACTGCCTGATCTCAGGACCTCCTGCACTTGTGTGGAATCCCAGGCCTGCCCATGCTGGGCCTGCTGCCGGGAAGGTCTCCTCATCTTGTCTCCAGGGTGGACTGATCACCCTTTGCCACCATGGCCGCACGTCCTGTCCTCTCTGCATAGCGCCTGCTCTAAACTCTTCCCAGGGACACAGCCTGGCTCCTTCCTCTTTGGCCCTGAAGCATCCTGGCCCACTCTTACCAGAACTCCACAGATGGTGCCTACCCTCCAGCCTAGTGGGATTCCAGAATAGACCCAGTTTGGGCTGCAGCAGATGCTCTGTAGATGAGCACTGAGAAAAAGCCCGAAAGGTCGAGGGAAGCATGCTGGCCCCTCCGGTTTCTGGCTCCCCTTCTTACTCCACGCACTCTTGAACTAAGTCCTTCCGTGCTTTGCCCAAGAAGCAGCGGCTCTCCCGGGCTTCCCCCGTTGCTCTGAGGCCTTCTGTGACGGCTCCTGCGGCCATGCTGCCCCCACTGTGACCGACTGTCTCCTCAAACTGAACCAAAGCAAAGCCTTCCTCTGCATTTCGTCACAGCGACGAGAAGAGGATGTGACGTCACTCCATGGCGTTGCAGGTCTAGTCTGGGCCTGTCCACCTTAAGCTCCTGTCTCTCCTATGTGTGTGATTCAGATACTTGTACACGTGTGTGTACGTGTGTGTAGAGGCCAGAGGTCAATGCTAAGTGTCTTTCTCAACTGCTCTCCATTCTATCCATCCATCCATCACCTATCTATCTACCTATCATCTATCTATCATCTATCTATCTATCTATCATTAATCTATCTATCATTATCTATCATTGTCTATCTATCTATCATCTGTCATCTATCTATCTATCTATCTATCTATCTATCTATCTATCATCTATCTATCATTATCTATCATTGTCTATCTATCTATCTATCTATCTACCTACCTACCTATCTATCTATTTTTGAGGCTGGGTATCTCACTGAACCTGGGGCTCACTGACTGGGTGAGGCTGGCTGGCCAGTGGGCTCCAGGGATATGGATCTCCCAGCCTCTCTAGTGCTAAGATTATAGATATGTGCCACCATCCATCATGCCTGCCTTTTAAGTAGGTGCTGGGAATCTGAGCTCAAGCTCCCGCGCTTGCATGGCAAGCTCTTTATTCACCAGGCCGCCACCCCAGCGCTAGTTAGTTCCTCTTCTCTCCTGTCTGAGCACCAAGACAATAGTAATTGCGATTATAGTTGTAATGTTTCCTGCTTCCTGCAACCTTACTTTTTCAGGCTCACGATACGTTTACTCCTGAAAACAAGCCTTCAGCTCCCCCACAGCCAAGGAAACCGAGGCTCAGAGAGATTAAGTGGCTTGCCTGGGGTCACACAACTGGTAGAAGCTGAGCTGGGAGCCAAGTCCAGAGCTGCAAAGCACGAGGCTCAGGCTCCCACCCCCACCAACATCTGCTCCCCTCCAAAGCCTGCCAAGGCCGCTCGCAGGCATGGCATCGGCGCAGTTGCGAAAGGCCAAGAAAGGATTTCCTGGACGACTCTTTTCCCTTGGCAGCGGTATTTTAAGCATTCTTCACAGCCTACCCCAAAGTAGGCTCAAGGGTGGGATTTCAGACACCAGGATTATGTAATGTCAACCACTCACAGTCGTACCTATAGCCAAACGCCCACAGTGGACATGCCCGGTTAATCCATTCCGTACTTCACCATGGCTAAATGCCCACGGTGGACGTGCCCGGTTAATCTTTCTCCCACTTCACCGTGGCTCCATTGAATAAGACACTTTTTATATTGATGTGTATGATGGTTAATCGTGACTGTGAACTAAATTGGTTCTGGAACCAACTAAGAGACAAGCCTCTGGATGGGTTTATGGGGCATTTCCAGGAAGAAGTACCTGAGGGGAGCAGACCCACCTAAAGAGGAGGTGGTACTTCTGGGCAGCAGCCCAGACAGAGACTCGAGGGAAGAACAATGCTGTTTGCCTGCCTATACTTCTTGTTGGTGTGTGTGTGTGTGTGTGTGTGTGTGTGTGCGTGTGGACTGTCATCATCGCGGCTGCACTGACATCATCTTACACTGACATCAGACCCCGGCTTCTTCTGTCTTCCAGTGTAAATGGAACACCAGGGCCTCTCTGGGAAGCCTCCAGGCCTGCTGCATCGCATCGGGATCACTGAGGTTTGGAGCTCCGTGGACTGACGGCTACCAGGGTCTCAGCCTTTCCGGTGTGCAGATGGCCCTAGCTGGATTGTCCAGCCCTTTTTGAAGTCCATATTCATTCTGCCGGTTCTGTCCCTCCAGAGAACTCTGACCCACACAACGGGTCAGCTTTCCATCACTGTGTCAAAACCCTGAGAAAACCAGTCCCTCCGGAAGAACGTCTTGCTCTGGCCTGCTGTTTCAGAGGCCGTGGTCCATGGTAACTTGGTCCTGTTGTTTTGTGCCTGTGGCAAGGCAGTTGGTCATGGTGGGGACATGCGGCAAAGCAAGCTGGACATCTCATGGCATGGGGAAGCCAAAGCACCGAAGAGTGACCGAGCCCCAAGACCCCATCAAGAGCTGCGCACTCAGTGGCCCAACCCCTTCCGCTAGGCCCCGCCTCTTGAAGGGCTCACCACCTCCCAGTCATCCACAGACTGGGACTGAAGCTGATCTTGAGCCACTGTCCTTTTCAAAGACTGGGGACAAGGACCAGAAATTAAGAGTTGAGGGGCTGGAGGGGTGGCTTAGTGGTCCAGAGCACAGACTTCTTCCCAGGTTCAGTTCCCAGCTCCTACATGGTAGCTTACAACCCCCTGTAACTCCAGTTTCAGGGGATCCGACGGTCTCTCATGCCCTCCTTAGGCACTGTATGCATGTGGTATACAGACATAGCCAGGCAGGCATGGTGGACGCCTTTAATCCCAGCACTCGGGAGGCAGAGGTAAGTGGATCTCTGTGAGTTTGAGGCCAACCTGGTCTACAGAGTGAGCTCCAGGACAGGCACCAAAAACTACACAGAGAAACCCTGTCTCGAAAAACAAAACTAACTAACTAGCTAACTAAATACTAACTAACTAACTAAATAAATGAATAAATAAATAAATAAATAAATAAATAAATAAATAAAGAGCTGAACATAGTGGTACACACTTGTAATCCCCAGGAGGTGGAAGCATGTGGATTCCTGGGGCTCACTGCCAGCCAGCCTCACTAATCAGTGAGTTTCAGGTCCGTGGGAGGCCCTGTCTCAAAAAGAAGGTGGACTGTGTCCTAAGGAATGTCCTCTGGCTTCCACAAACATGCATACACAAAACTAAATGCACATGCGTGGTGGTTTGAAAGAAAATGGCCCCCAAAAGGAGTGGCACTATTAGGAGGTGTGGCCTTGCTGGAGGAAGTGTGTCACTGTGGGGGCGGGCTTTGAGGTCTCTGTTTCTCAAGCTTCCCTCAGTGTGACAGTCAGTCAACTTCCTGCTGCCTTCTGATCAAGATGTAGCCAGTTCCATGTCTGTCTACATGCCACCAAGTCCCACCATGATGACAATGGACTGAACCTCTGAACTGTAAGCCAGCCTCAATGAAACGTTTTCATTTATAGGAGTTGCAAAGTCACAGTGTCCTTCACAGCAATAAGAATCTAACTAAGACAACACACATGCATATATACATATGTAACACACACCACACACACACACACAGACACACACCTCTCATACACACACACACCACACACACACATACACAAACACATACATACACATACCTCATCTCACACACACACAGACACACACAGAGACACACGTACACAGACACAGACACACCATATCTCACACACACACACAGTCCCTTATGATGGGGAACACAGTCCCTTATGATGAGGAATACAGTCTCTTATGATGAGGAATACAGTTCCTTATGATGGGGAATACAGTCCCTTATGATGGGGAACACAGTCCCTTATGATGGGGAACACAGCCCCTTATGATGGGGAATACAGTCCCTTATGATGGGGAATATATACCATTATGATGGGGAACACAGTCCCTTATGATGGGGAATATATACCATTATGATGGGGAATACAGCTGCTTATGATGGGGAACACAGTCTCTTATGATGGGAACACAGTCCCTTATAATGGGGAAGGCAATGATAGCACATGTTTTTTGTTTTTTGTTTTTGTTTTTTTCTTTTTGGTAGCAGGAACATTCAGATGGGACTCCATCTTTTCACTTCTTATGGGAACACGAAACAGACAGACAACATGGGGAGGCTCTAAACCTCAGGGCCCAGCCCAGGCCCATTTCCTTTAGCAAGGCTTCACCTCCTCAAGGTTCCACAACCTCCCAAAGCATCAGCAACAGCTGGGACCAAGTGTTCAAACACATGATCCTATGAGGGACAGTTATTTCATGTTCAAACACAACATATTTTATACCAAACAACGGTCTAAGGGACCACGGACCAATGGTCACAAGTCTATAGTTAACAGTAATACAATAGACATTCCAAAACGGGAGGAAGAGAGCTTTTCAGAAGTTCGCACAGTCGCAGTGTTCTGGACATGGCATGGCCATTGTACTCATGAGCTCACGTGGCTGCGGAGACCTGCACAAGACCTGTAAAAGAGCAAGCCAACTAGATCAGTCAACATCCCATCAGGCCGAACCTAAGGGACTCGGTGCATTTGAAAAGGGGAGTGAGATATAAGAGGGACATGTCAGGGTGCCTAGGGGAACTGGTAGAGGAGAGTTGGAGTCGATATGATCAAGATACATTGTCTACATGTATGAAATTGCCAAAGAATAAATAAAAGATATTCTATTTTCAGAAGTTCTCACACAGAAATGAATACTCAAGAGACTGGATCTTCGAGCTACTGTAGTACCCTGCTCTGCATTACACGGTGTATCCAATTTCAAAACATCATCCCAGACAGGACATGTGAACAATTTACTGTGTTGAGTACAAAAAGTTTAAAAACAGATCATAGATGTAAATACAAAAACTAAGCTCGTAAGTCATTTAGAAGAAACAAAAATTTCTCAGCTATAAGACAAAGGCATGCCATATGAGGAAAAGAGGTTTGTAAACTAGATTCCACCAAAATGAAAATTCCTAGGCTAGGGAGATGACTAAGTGGATAGTGTTTGCCATGAAAGAATAAGGATCCAAGTTTGAACCCCCAGAACCCACGTAAAAACAGCTTGTGGTAACGTACATCTGTGACCCCAACACCCCTACAATGAGACTGGAGGAAGAATTAGGAGAATACCCAGAAGCTCATGGGCCAGCTAGCCTGGTGTGTATGAAGTTGTCAACAGCAAGAAGTTCTGCTTCAAGTCAAGGTGGGAGGTGAAGGCCAACACCCAAGGTTTCCTTTGACTTCCAAACATACCATTGGCACAATGTGTTTCAGTACAGGCATATACACACAGAGATTACACAGAGACAGACAGATGGACAGAGACAGAAAGATCACACACATATGGGGGTGTTAGGGAGAAAAGAAAAAGAAAATGAAAGTTCTTACTGGCCATAGTGACACACAGCTGTAATCTTAATGAGAGCCTGTCCCAGAAAAAAAAAATAATGATAAATGAATGAATAATAAATAAATGATTAAAAATTAAATTGAAAATCTTTTGCTCTTCAGAAAACTCTAAGACTTGGAGTCCTGGAAAAAATAAAATAAAATAAAAACAGTGAGTGAGGCTGGCGTCTTAGTCAGGGTTTCTATTGCTGTGAAGAGACACCATGGCCACAGCAACTCCTATAAGGAAAACATTTAATTGGGGTGGTTCTCTTACAATTTCAGAGGTTCAGTCCCTTATCATCATGGCGGGGAAACATGGTGGCATGCAGGCAGACACGGTGCTACCTACATCTTGATATGAAGGCAACAGGAAGTGGACAGAGTGTCACACTGAGTGAAGCTTGAGCAAAAGAGATCTCAAAGCCCGACCCCACGGTGACGCACTTCCTCCAACTAGGCCATGCCTCCTAATAGTGCCACTCCCTTTAGGAGTCATTTTCTTTCAAACCACCACAGCTGAGAAGCAGCAGCTGTGAAGAGCTGCAAAGACAGCAGTTAGCTATTGACAGACAGTGTCTCGGCTCAGCCACCTCCACTAACGTCGCCCCCTCTGCCAGCGCCTCTGCTCCGTAGGGAAGAAAGTGCATCCGGGACACTGGCATTGAGGAAGAAATAACATATGCAAGCTCACCTCCCAACAGCTGCAGGTTTCCTTCCCTCCACCTCCCCAGGCTCTAAGAGGATTTAGGCCAGTAAACTAGAAGAATGCACACGTGGACATTGAAGACGTTTCTACCAAATAAAAGCCCAGACAGTAAAGCAGGAGTGATCCAACAGGGCTGGAGCGATGGCTCGGGGGTTAAGAGTACTTGTCGCTCTTACCAAGAACCCAAGTTTGGTTCCCAGGACCCACATGGTGGCTCACAACCATCCACAAGCCCAGTTCCAAAGGATCTGAAGCTTTTCTGAACTCTGAGAGCACCAGACACGCATGTGATGTGCATACATGCATACAGTCTAAACAGTTATACATGCAAAATACAAATAAATTTTTAAAAGTGGAAGAGTGTGCCCATGCTGATGAGATGGCTCAGGTGGTGGAGGTGCTTGCCACCAAGCCTGATGACCTGAGTTCAATCCTCGGGACCCACATGGCAGAAAGAAAGGACTGAGTCCCCTAAGTTGTACACTCCCATGCCCATGTCCTAGCACAGACACAAACAAACACAACAAATACACATACATAAATGTGTGTATATTTTTTTAAAAGAGAGAAAGTGTACCCCTGATGGTCTGGCTCTCAGCTTGGGGATATCCCCCAAATCCCCGCAACAGTCCAGAGGCCGGCTTTGGGAAGTATAAGGACACACCCAGAGGGCCTGCATTTCTCTGGGCTTTGGTTTTAGAAGCCAAGAAATGGGGAAAGGAAAAGAACAAGAAAGGAGGGCAAGAGAAAGGAGGGAAGAGGAGGAAGGAGGAGAAAGGGGAGGTCAGAAGAAAGGAGGCAGCACCAGGAAGACCTAATCAAGCCTGGAAAAGACACAGCAGGTCCTTGTCATGGGAAGGACAGCAATGGATACAGAGCCTTGGAACTGGGGGGCAAGTGAGGTCATTTCAAACGCCAGTCAACTCAGTGTGATGGTGAGTGCAGTGGAGATCAACTCTGGTGCTAAAGTTATACATTTAAAATGGGGGAGGGGCTCACATTCAGTAGGAAAGAGGACTGCAATCGATTAGCAATGTCTGTCAGGGCTGAGCACTGAGGAGTGGGGGTATGCATGCTGTCTGTCCCCTGAGTTGCACCAGGAACGGAGCTCCTGTAAAACCCTGTGCAGTTTATGGACAAACAGCTTTCCTGTCCCTGGGTGATGACATCTGTTTGCTTGGTTCAAGAATTGCTGTTAAAACGACATTTCCATTAGTAGAGTCAATTTAGTTATCTTTACATCGGGAACAATGAAAACTTCTGGCCTTGTAGGGTACCTCATCTGTCACATGTAAATGTCAGTGGCTCGGAACACTTAGCCCTCTGAGTGTGTTGGAGGGGTTCAGCTCAGAGCAAAGGATTTAGAAATGCTGCAGAGGGGTGCCAGGGATGGTCGGTCTAGCAGGTTTTGACAAAGGTCAGAAGTGTGGGTCAGCTGCTTCAGCAAGGTAACATCCCCAGAGAGCTTAGAATGAGTACATGTGTTTAGAACAGAGGGCCCTCCAGATGGCTCCCGTTCACCTAACTCACCAGCTTCTGAGCTAGACAGACACCAAAGCTGGGAGTGCCACAGTCCAGTCCTGAAGGAGTGTCCCTAAAGAGGTCTAATGAAAGGGGGCATCTCACCTGCTCGTCATGTCGGGTCCCACATCTCTGTGTGCCGTCTATAAAAGTACCTAGAGCCAAAGAGATGGCTCGATTGGTAAAGCAGATCTGAGGTTCTGAATTTAATCCCCAGGACCCATGTAAAAAAGCCACGTGTAGTCCTGAGACGTAGCTTAGGGGCAGGGCCCTTGCTTAGCATGTGTAAGGTACTGGACTCAATTCCAACCACCTAAAACAAAACAAAAACAAAAAACAGGTGTTGTGGCACATGGTTATAATCTTAGTCGCTAAGAGGCAGAGATGGACAGATCCCTAGGGCTCACTGGACAACCAGTCTAACCAACTTGACAAGTTTCAGGCCTATGAGAGACACCATCTCAAAAAACAAAACAAAACAAAACAAAAAAATAAAAATAAAAAAACCCAGGTTGGATGGCACCTGAAGCGAACTATAAAAACAGTCCAATATAAAACTGTGTGTTAAAATATCATGAGACTGTGTGTGTGTGTGTGTGTGTGTGAGAGAGAGAGAGAGAGAGAGACAGAGACAGAGACAGAGACAGAGAGACAGAGACAGAGAGACAGAGACAGACAAACAGACAGACAGAGACAGAGAGACTGGATTGTGTGGCTGTCATGATATCAGTAAATTGGACATACCTCCAAGGACTCAGCTCTTGTAATTGCCAAAGGGGGCTCAACATGACATCCCGCCTCACAGTGGCTGACCTAGGATGGTGCCCACACAAAGCTGGTACTAACCAAGCTCTCCTTCCTTTGAACAGCTCAACGACGTGGTCAGGGAGGGTGCTACGTCCAGGTGCAGGCCAGGAATGAAGCTGTGGTGACAGTCCTGCCCTTGGCACTGGTGTCCTCTCTCCAGGACTCCACACCCCCGAGGATAGTAGAGGTTAGGGTGCTGAGGTGCAACCAGTCAGTCTCTTCGGGTTTGAGTATTGTGGGGACCCTTACACAACAGGGCTGCTGCACCCGAATACTCCTGACAAGAGGCCGGTAGCTTTGATGTTACCTGGACTTTTCCTCACCTGGGCACGAGGTCACGATGATCCACAGAGATGCCTGGAGGGGCCTGGTCCTGCACTACGCCTGGGTACCACTATGGGCATATCAAGTCATGGCACGTTCGCTTTGTTTGCCAATCTGTTGACTGTGCCCTCCTTGGCCTTCGAGTCCTATTCATTGAGCAGTAAACACGTTACCTAGCAACCAAATGTCAATATCAACAAAGGCTCTGATGAAGTTGTTAATCTGGGTGAGACTGACAGCGCGGGCCAAGGCACTCTGTGCGCGGTTCCTCCCTGCATTGTCTGACGCTTAGCCTGGCCCGCAAGGGAACCGATGCTCAAAAGACCCCACATCTCCCTCCACTATGAAAACCAAATGAAGTGTGTGTCGTCGGCAGCGAAAAGGCCCCAAGAGCTGGCCCCCCTAGGGATCTCACTTGTCTTTTTTCTTTTCTGCCCCCAGGGCCTCAGCTCATGGGGTAGAGTACTTCTCCTGAGTCTGTGGCCACTAATTTCCAGAAACAACGTAGGACACTCCAGGGGCAACCCCGGGCACTCAAGGGGACATGTCTGCCATTGGCTCTGTTTGGGGAGCCTCAGGTGAGGCCACAATGGTGCAGCTGGTTCTGGGAACTGTCATTGTGCCTACGACTGACCTCGAGGCAGGTACTGTGAGGTGAAGGGTAGGCTGTGCATCAACAAGGGCCAGGCCCTGCTCCCTGGAGCTCGAACTGCAGAGAAGACGGGGAAACAGCTTGGTCAGCAGAATGCCTTCTTCACATGCAGAAGGCCCTGGGTTTGACCACTAGCACGGCACAACCTGGGAAGAACCAGGCAGCACTAGAGAAACTGAGGCAGCAGGATCTGAAGTTCAAGTCCGTCCTTGGCCGCATGTTGAATTTGAGGCTAATCTGAGGTGCATAAGACTTTGCCTCAAAAAAAAAAAAAAAAACTACAGAGGAGCCAGGCAGTCAGAAGCGCATCTCTCACACAGAGCAAGGTGGACATTGGAAGCATAGCCTTGGAGGACATGGACACAAAGTCTCCGGTGTGGCTAGATAGAACAGAACATGACTCCTATTGGGAGAGCTATGGGGAGGCTGGAGTGTCCAGGACGGAGCATAGGTGGGGGCAGGGAGAAGGTGGAGGTCTAAGGGGGTCGGGCAGGGCCAGGACTTCCTGGAAGCTCCTCCGAAGGGGAGCAACAAGCAGTGTGGGTTTCCAGACAAAGACTCATCGTGCGCCACAGCAGTGGCTGCACAGGAACAGAACGCAGGGGCCTGGGTGGGAGCAGGGGAGCCAGTTAGGAGATTCTAGTCCAGGTGGGTAGAGTTAGTGGAGATTCGCCCCGTGGTTATTGAAGGAGTATGCAGGTGTGAAAGAATGTAGCCTGAGCAGGGCTGAGGGTCAGGAGCCCAAAGTCGGGGATCCAGGGATGGGTGAAGCCTAACCCTCAGCTCTAGTCCTCAACTTTTTCCTTCTTTAAAATGGACTGACCTGATCTGTGCTTCAACACCAGTGGCCAGGCCGTCCCCCAGTGTGTGTTCAACCACTGGCAGGTCCTGCCTGGAGACCCCTTCAACAAAAGCAGCCACCCCAGCCAAGTGGTGGCTGAGACCCGCCAGTGCGAAGGCCTGAAGGAGGGCCTCTCCGTGCTGGACCACTGCCTGGACAAACTGTAAGCAGCTTGGTACTGCCACACACTGCAAGGTGCCCGTCTATCAGAAGACACTTTGAGGTCATCCCCACAGTGCTGCCCTGAAGACTGCCGAGGCCACTCTGCCATCGGTCAGTGCTAACCCTTGATGCGCATTGTATTTACTTCGGAATTCCAAGGCAGTGGGAATCGCCTTCTGCAGGAACTGGCCTGGTGGGCTGCGGGGTAGATGGGACACAGCTCTTTATCATTTTCAGGGGGAAGCGTGAAGACGTTCAAAAGTCTAAATAAAATGCACTCAGAGGTGTATGGGGTCCATGACCCGAGTGGAGTTCCTGAGAGGGGGAGGCCAGGTAGGTGCCTCCTAAAAGGCAGCTTACCTACGGTCGCCCAGGACCCCTGCTGGGTGAGCCATTGGAGTAATAAACTCAACTGTGGTTGGCCAAAATAAATAAATAAATAAAATGGGCTGAGCATCTGTTTCTGTGTTTGATTGTTCGGGACACAGTTTTTAGCACCAGGCATTATGATAGATGAAAGCCAGATACTGTTCTCATAGAGGGAGAAGCCTGGGCCACCAAGAGCAATGCCAGGCAGGGTGGGATATCCTTCCAGGAGGCCCGGGCCTGCATGGGGAGGGTGGTGGCAGCGGAAGCAAGGAGTCCTGGAGGAACTGCTGGAAGGGGAGGATGAACACAGGGGAGGGTTACAGACCCAGGTGTGGGGAGTCCCCCACCCCACATGCTAAGTCATCCTGGACAAGGGTTCCTCCTCTGAGTTTTAGTTTCTATACCTGAAGCACCTTAAGATTAGGATAGATGGCTTCTGCCTTGCCCTGTAGGAAGAGGGACCCTCTAGGGTGGCTCTAGGCTGCAGCTGGGAACCCAAAAACTTAGTATACATGAGGCATGACAGCCGTATTTCAAAGTGATCTTTCTGAGCGTCTCTCACAAATACACAGTTCCCCCAGATTAGCAAGTCCAGGAATTAGAAGGTTCCAGAGACATTGACGACTGATGGACTGTTCCCTTCAGCTGCCCAGTCACAATTTCCAAAATAAAAGTGTCTGTTTAGCTCAGGCTAGCCTAGACATGTTGTTGAAGATCATCTTCTGATCCTCCTGTCTCCACCTCCCATGGACAAGGATTACTGGTGTGTACCCCTATGCCAGGTTTATGGGTGGGTACTCAGGGCTTTGTACATGCTAGGCAAGCATTCTGCCAACTCAACTACACCCCCATCTCCAGGCACAATCTTGAAGGGTCTTTTAAAAGAACCTTTTGATTACTTAAAGGAAGAAGTGGGGCTAGTGTGCTTCCGGTACCCTTCTAATCCGAGAGTCTGAAATGGGGAAGACTGGCATTGTGTCTTACCCAAACAAACGAGCTTGACTGAGGTCATTGTCCTAGCTACTGCTGTCAAATATAAGAAGGTTACCGTTGTGTAGCAGTTTCTCCTGAGCTGACACATTCCATCCTAGAGGGAAATTCACTGAGACTTGGGAAATTCTAAAAGGAGTCTGGTTGAGACTCAGGAAGCAAACAACTCTCAAGTCTTAGGAAGTCCCTGAAACCTACCAGATATGCCAGACTCCGCCTTCCCCAAGACTATAGAAGCAGTAAGTAGTGACTGAAGAATGGAGAGTCCCCAGAAAGCATCATGGTTCCAGCTTTGTGAGTCAGCCCTCATGCTGAGTTGGCTTTGGGTGATGCAGCTACCTTTGAGTCATCCTTGCTCCTGCAAGTAACTCCTCCCCCACGCTTCTGTAAGTAAGCCCTGTGAACTCATGAGCTCACAACGTTGAACTTTGGTGGTATTACTTTGGTCTGTCATCAGTTGCCTATCTGGAATGAGCAGAACATTTGCTCATGTCTCCCCAGGAAGGGTCACACAACAGCTGTGCAGTTTCCCATATATTATAGGGACCATAAAGTTCCTCTTAGTAAACAGAGCAGACCAATTCCAGAAAAAGAATAGCGTGTGGAAACCCAAAGTTTTAGACCTCTCTGACTTCCAAAATGGCAGTTTTGTGTGACCCAACCTACCAGAAAGTAGTCGTGATGAATACAGCAATGGCCCGCATTTATTGAGAACCTACTGTGGCTGGCACTGTTCTGAGTGCTTTACACCAAGTGCCTTGAATGCACAGGATGTGGTCCTACAACATTATCACTCTGCTCCCATCGGCGAAGGGCCAATTCCGTGACTGGCTGGCAGCAGCCTCCTCTATCTCATGCTTCCCCGTGTCTCTTGGATGTACCATTTTCTTCCACCATTTCATTCATCTCAGCCCCGAAGCACACGCAGACGGCTGCCCCCACGTCCGATAAGAAGCCATATCACGTGGCTGATACAGAGAGGAAGTTAGAGGTGACAAAGGACTGCAGAGGTGGGAAATCGGTGGCCGTCATTGTTCACCATTCAGGCTTGTCCCATTCCTCCACAGCTACACCCCTGAAGAACAAGGGACTGGGACAGGGGACATAGATCACTTAGTTGCCTAGGTACATGAGGGTTCCACCCCCAGTATCACATAAAACTGGCCATGGTAGCGCATGCCTGTATTCCCACTACTAAAAACGTGAGGCCACAGGAATCAGCCGTTCAAGGTCATACTTGGCTGCTCAGCCAGGCTGCAACCTGGGCCACATGAGAGCCTGCCTCAAAAAACCAAGAGAAAGAGCGGACAGACAGAAACTGTTGGAGGATTTGTGCCATGGAACCTGTGGTGGTTCCTTTTCTCTTGCTGTGATGAAACACCATAAGTAACCAAGGCCACGTATAGAGGGGGAGAATTTATTTGGGCTTTCAGTTCCAGAGGGACGAGAGTCCTCCGTGTCAGGGAAGCGTGGCAGCAGGCAGCAGATGTGGGTGCAGGAGCAGGTGGTTGAGAACCCACATCTTCAAACTCAAGCATGAAGCAGAGAGGACAAACTGAAAGTGGTATTGGGATTTTAATCTCAAAGCCCGCCCCCGTGAGTCTCTCTCTCCAGCAAGGCTGTGCCATGAAAACCTCCCCAAACGGAGCCACCTACTGGGGACCAAGTGCTCAAAATATCTGAGCCTATAGGGGACGTTCAAACCCTACAGAAGACAACAAGACTAACAGAAATCCGAATGGGGTATGAATGAGACATGGTGAAGTCACACACACTAAGGGAGGTATGGCTTTCATTGACAGAAGCACACCTCTCAGTGTGTGATGATCAATCATGCCCAGAGCAAAAAGTCCACTGCACAGTTAACAGGAAAAGCCGCAGCACCGAGGAGAAGGTTTACGCAGTCACATAATTGCCTCATGGGAGCCTGAGGACCAGAGTTCAGATCCCCAGAGTCCCTTTAAAAAGCCAGGCATGGTGGCAGTCGCCTGTAATCCAAGAACTGGAAAGATGGAGACAGGAACCTCCTTAGCTAAATCAACAAGCTCCAGCTACATTGAGAGACTCTGTCACAGAAAACATGGGAAACATGAGAAATGATCAGGGAAGACACCTGACATCAGTCTCTGGCCTCTGCACATGTACACACATGTGCCTGCACTCGCGCGCGCGTGTGCGCACGCGCACACACACACACACACACACACATGCATACATACATATTCATCACCCACCACACACACATACAAGGAAAAGTCTTGAGGTAACTGATGGTGGGATTCCTGCAGCTCTGGCTGGCTGGAATCTATCATCACAGCATCTTAGTGGGTGGAAAGTCTGTGAGGACTGGTCTGGGAGGCAGCTGAGGGATTTTTTTTTAAATTCTGGACAAGTTGGTTGTGGAGGACGATATCAAAGGTCTCTACTGTGCAGCCTGGGCGTGTGGTGGGCTGCTCCTGCCTAGGTTTGTCCCAGCACACTCATGTTTGCACAATAGCAGAATCCTTTGATGCCTTTTCCCTAGTGTCTCCTTGTCACTAAGTGGTGTGTGACTTCCATTGATCATATGCCAAGCTCGTGGAGGCTCTGTGACCTTGGGCAAATACCTGCCATTCTGAGCAGAGGCAGGTCTGCGTCCCGAGGTCCTCTCTCATCTGTTTTCTCGTAGCCTGGGATCCACCCATGGCCTTGTTCAGGAAGCAACGTTGACTGCCCATGGTCCCAGCTGGGGATCATGTGGAGGACAGGATCACAGTGAGACATCAGGACGACAAAGGCAGAAGGTATGTGCAGGTGATGAGGAGTACTGTGACCACACAACCATCACTGTCCCACCTATGGAAGAAAGACATCAGTAGGATCAGGGTGTGCAGAAGGCTGCCCCCGAGAACCGGTGTGGTGTGAGCCCTGGGCGGCAGCACTGAACCGTGTCCGCCTGGGTAGGATCAAAGGACACAGGCCATCAGAGAAGAGAAGAAGAGGTGGGAATCGATCAGTGTGCACAGGACAGAGGAGGAAGGAAGACAGAGAAGCAAAGGAAGGGCCTGTGATGAGATAGGGAAAGTGGGATCATGGGACATCGGGTGCGGACTCAGTGAAATGATATTCTTACAGTTACAGGATGCACAGAACTTGGAGGTGCTTCTTCATCTGACCAGCCAGCTCCTCGAGGGGTTCTCCTCCAAGCCAAGGCTAGTACAACAGGGACCGACAAATCCAGAGACGTGCTCCGTGAATTTGCGTGAGTCCCTGTCACCTTCCCCTAGGGCCCTGAGTCGAGGCCAAAGCCAACACATCTTCAGCAGCGTGGAGTTGGGCAGGATGCAGCACTTGAGGGACGGACTGGACCTGGGAGTCTTCTGTAGGTCACAACAGTGAGCAAGTCTTACAAGATGAATCCCAGAGGATGAAGGTAATGGAGTCCCAGATGCCAGGGAGAATGGAAGTCAAGTAAACAGTGGTGACAAAGAAGAAAGCCAGTTTGAGGCTGGAGTTAAAATGGAGCATTTTGTCATGTGTGGGTTATATACTCCCCCAGTGGGTAGTTTGGAGGTAAACAACGTATTAAGCAATACTGATTGTGAGCTTGCCAGGATTTAGGTTAAGTTAATTTAGGATAAAAGCCCCATTCTAAATGTGGGTGGTACCACCCCGTGGGCCAGAATCCTGGACTGTACAAAATGGACAGCTGAGCACCAGCTTCTCCCTTCTCTCCAATTCCTGGTTGCATAGCAATGTGACCAGCTACCTCATGCTCCCCACCACGCCCTTCCTTAAGTTGATTTCCCAGGTATTTTGCCATAGGAATGAGAAAAGTAAGCACCACAGTTATAAAACCGTGAGGCGCCATATAGAAAGGTTTAAAGCGGAACTCTTCCTCATGGGAGGCAGAGCAGAGGGTGGGATGGGATGCCTGCAGAGGGAATGGGGAACAGCGAATCCGGAGGCTCAGGCTGCCGCCATGAATGGCACTGTGTTGGCCCTGGCAACCAGAAGAGGCAGACAAGCAGGAGAGACGTGCTTGCTCATCCAGAAAATGGGTCTCATATTACAGACCCTGCCCTTGACTACCAGCCATTGACGGCCAGGAATGAATCTTCTCGGCCCTTCCCTGGGGCACAGATTCTGGCTGCTTAGGGCTTAAGGGAAGGCAGGGAGCCTGCAGGGAAAAAACCTCGTGACTAGCCTCATGGGTATGGCTCCAGGCCCAGGGCCCAGGGAGGTCTTGCCTGACTGGCTTTGGGCTGGACTGTGCAGGACCCACACAATGGGGGGACAGGAAGCAGGGTCTGAGCCGGTATCCACTGAGCTCTGTGTCAAGCCTCAGAGAAGAGATCGGGAAGAGTAAAGATGACAAGGAGGCAGGAAGACAGTGCTGGCTGAGCAGGAGCTCGGGCACAGTACGCACAGCCCTAAGATGAGACAGAGGAGGGTCGAACGGCAGGATTGAGGGGCAATGGGAAGAGTGCATCAAACATGTGTATTCGTAATCGGAGGCGATGGCTCAGGTCCTAAAGGGCTCGCAACGCAAGCAGGGGGACCTGAGTTGTCTCCCCAGAGGAGCCAGGCACGGTCACACATGTTTGCAATTCCAGCACCAAGGAGGCAGAAGCAGGAGGAGTCCCAGTCTTGCTGGGCAGCCAGGATACCCAAATCAGTCTACTCTGGATCTAGTAAGAGACTTTGTCTCAAAAAATAAGGTGGGAAGTTATTGAGGCCTGGCCTACACACAACACATACACACATACACACACACACACAAACACACACACACACACACACACCTATTATTCTAATACACACTGCCATTTTCTTTCCCCCATTTCTTCCATGACGGCCTGCATTAGTGGATTTCTGAAGGGGAGCTTCTGGCCTGTGCAGACCTGGGTCTGCCGCCCAGCTTTGCTTCATTTCCTTGTGAACAGTGCCCAGGGGAAAGGACTTGTAGCTCTCCTCCCCTGTCGTACCAGAGCAAGACCTGTACAATTATCCCTACCTTGTTACCAGCTTAGCTTACAGCCGGGGTAGATACAGATTGTAACCTCAGGTCATCTGACCCAAGCTCCACACCAAAGCTTGGTGGCCTGCCTACCTGGGCCAGATGCATCACAGGACCAGTACCTGCCTTAGCCTGGTGTTGTGTGGCTATTGCCTCTGAATCAAAAAGCAACCCCCGTGTCCGTCAAGGTCTTCCCACCTGCTCCCCCCCCCCCAGAGGAGGGGAAGGAGACACCTAAGACTGAGAAAGCTAAGTGAACTTACAAGACTCTGGAAGTAAAGAAAATGTACACGCTCTAGAAGCCCCAGAAAGTGACAAGCTCTTCGAGGTTCCTCCCTGGGGTATAGAGCAGAAAGAAATGGCTAAGAAGCAGAGCTCCCTGCGCGTTGTGAAGGAATCCAGGGGTACAGCATTTATGACCATCACCCCTGCTGCGGCCGGTGTTCGGGGACTCAGCTGCCTTCTCCTGAGCCGTGCATGCTCCTGTAACCACAGTTAGCTCACTGGCTCACTAAGCTAGACTCGGTAGAGTCATCTCTTCAGTCTGTCCTTAGCGCCCTATCTGAGGTGAAGAGGCATTTGTTCATGTCCCCCCAGGAGAAGTCACACAGCACCTGAGCCCGCCTTGATGTCCCACTGCTGGGGCTTCACCCCGGCTGCCCCATCCACTACCCCTGTCCCCTCACCTCTCCTTCTCCACCAACTACTGGGTTGGGGACCTTCTCCCTGCACCCCCAGATACGTAATGACTAAGCACGCGACGCCTGTGCCTCCCTTTTCCTGGAGTGTGGGTCTGGTAGCTCTTGGCTACATTTTAACCGGGTCTCTTCCTCTTGGCTGCTGTGGCTCACTCATCCTGACCACAGCATGATAGTAACCTAAGAACCCCCTGGTAGGACCCAGTGACCAGAGCAAGCCTCCCTTCTGTGGCTTTCTTTAAAATTGTTTTTAATGTATTTTTTCATCTGTGTGCATGTATACGGCTGGGCACCTGTACCACGGCACACGTGTGAAGGTCAGAGGACGGATGTAAGAACTCAGTTCTCTCCTTCCCCTGTGTGGACCCAAAGGACTGCTCTAGGTTGCCAGACTTGGTAACAAGCATCTTTAGCCACTGAACCACCTTGCTGGTTCTTTCTCGGCCTTCTTCCTAAAAGATCTGCCCCGAGTTTAAACAAGAGGCAATGCGTGACAGAGTCCCATGGAGAGACATTTCTAGAAAATGTCTGTCCTAGATTCTTCACACCTGTCAAGGCAGACGACAATGAACAAGGCTGGAATGGCCTAGGCTAGGCTCCAACAAGCAGGAGCACTGAGCATGTGGCATGGAGGAGTCCCTACATTGGATCCCAGGGCATGAATGGGAAAACTTGCAAAATTAGGCTGCGGATCAGTTGATGACATTGCTCTAAGGTCAACATCCTGGTTTCAATGATTGAGCCATGGATGTGTAAGATGTTCATCAGAAGAAGCTGGGTGGGGAGCTGGGGAAATGACTCAGAGGGTAAAACTGCATGCTGGCCACACAAGGGTGAGGACTAGAGCTGAGGTCTCTGGAAGCCACTTAAAAACTGGGCCTGCTTGGTAGCCTCCTGCAACCTGGCGTGTGGGACGTGGAAGCGTGGGATCCTGAGAGCAAGCTACTAGCTAGACTAGCCAAATGTGTGAGTCCTGGGTTCAAGTTAGAGACCCTGTCTCCATATATAAGGTAGACAGTGATCAAGGAAGACACTAACATCAACCTCTGATCTTTACACACACACACACACACACACACACACACACACACACACACACATACACACACACACACTTCTTTAGACTGGTTTTCCCAAACTTTTCCAAGTCTGAAATTACTTCAATATAAAAAGTTAAAGATAGATAGACTGAATGTACCTTGTGGGTTCTTGGGGACAGCACAAGCAGTAGGTGTATACAAAGCACTTAGAGGGTGCCAGGTAACCAACAGTGCTTGCCAGGTCAACTGTCATCACGGTCACTTTGCACACCCACATTTGTCTTGGAGGCTTAGCTGCAAAGCAGAGTGGAGGGCTCTGTACCAAGGCTGCTCAGCGTACTGGATTGAACCAGGGGAAACGGAGGTGGGAGGGCAAGAGACTTCTACACCCTGCCGGGGGTGGGAGGAGGGAGGGGTAAAGGTAAAGAGAACATCGTGTGTGGTCAGAACCTGTGGGACCGTTTCCCAGCCTGCCAAATTGCACCTTTCCCACGAGGAAAATGGAGACGCAGAGGGTCCCTGAGCAGCCATGGACATGAAGGAGTGGTGTCCTTTAAACTCTGGTCTCAGTGTCTGGCACATAGAAAGGCGAGTGCGTGCATGTGTGCGTGTGTTCTTGTGTGTGTGTGTGTGTGTGTGTGTGTGTGCGTGTAAGTGCTGTCGTGTGGCAGTAAGAGAGCAACTTTTGGGGGTCAATTTCCTCCTTCCACCACATGGGTCCCAGGGATCAAATTCAGGGTCATGGGGCTTGGTGGAAAGTGCCTTTACCCACTGTGCCACCTCAGCAGCCCGGATAGAAGGCTCTCACCCCGCGCGTGGCCCACCCCCCTATCTCTAGGTAGGAAGGCTCCATACAGGAAACCAAGGGAAGCAGACTCTGGAGTCAGAGCCCATGTTATTCACCACAGTCTTCAAGCTAACAGCCATCACATCCAGCCCTAGGCTGTCATCAGATGACCGTAGTGACGATGCTCTCCATGTCACACTCAGAGCAGCAGCTATGACTGTCAGTTACAGACCCAGGACTCACTCAGGTGAACCTGAAGCAACTGTCCCTATCAATCAAAGCCACCAGAGATAAACAACGAGGTGCCATGTGCCAGGGGAGCCCAGGAAGCGAAATTCCAAGTGTCCTTGCTCAGCCACAGCCCTTCCCACCTGCCGTTGAAGACAGCAGTATCATCCTGTTGTTGGTGAACGATGTTCCCTGAAAAGGTTCGGTGGCCTCCTAATCCCCACTTCAGAATGTAGTCACCTTTGAAAATCAGTTTTTGCAAATGCAATCAAGATTAAGTCCTTGGGTGAACCCGAAGCCAACATCAGGGGCTGGGAGGGCTCACTGCCCTGCAGAGGAGTCAAGTTTGTTCCCGGCACCCATGCCGGTGACTCACATCTGCCTGGAACTCCAGCTTCAGGGGAATCCAACACCTCTGGTTCTGCAGGCCCCTGCACTCATATGCACGTACCCCACACACATCTACACAGATTTTTAAAAAATTTAACCAATGGTTAGAACAGCTTGAAATCATAATATTTTTAAAACTTATTTATCATTCCTAGAGATTTTTAGGGAGCCGATGTCCTTATGAAAACTTTAAAAGGTTTGTTTTAAAAGAGAAATTGTCAGTCATTTATCCTACTTTTCCTGTACCACCCAGTGTAGGGAGATAATTGATGTAATAGAGTGATACGAAAACTTCTAGAAAATGTAGAAAGATAGGCTGGGGTGCTGGCTGAGTTGGTAAAGTGCCTATTGTACAAAAATGAAGATGTGAGTTCGATTCCTACAATCTACAGAAACAATCCAGGCATGGTGGTCTACACCTGTAACCCCAGAACTGGGGAGGCAGAGACTGGAGGATCTTGGGGGTTCATTAGTCAGCCAGCCTAGCCTAATCAGTGAGTTCCAGGTCATTGAGAGACCTTCTCAAGGTGAACAGCACCTGAGGAATGACATCTGAGATCACTCTCTGGCCTCCACACACTTGGGCACACAACATGCATGCATGTGCACCCATACTCACGTGTGCCCCTGCGGACTGCTGACTCAGGAGCAGACACACATGGAAAGACAGCTTGGGAAGTAGTTCAGTGGGTAAAGCATCAGCCACCCAAGTATGAGGACCTGAGTTCGGATTCCGGGCACCCATGAAAAAGCTGGGTGTGGTCACTCAATCTGTAACCCCAGTGGTCAGGAGCAGAGACGGGGGATCTCTAGAGCTCACTGGCCAGCCAATCCAGCCAATCGGTAAGCTCTGAGTTCATCAGTGGACCTGACATCACTCTCTGGCCTACACATGCACAGATGCACACACACACACACACACACACACTCACACACACACACAGATGGCGGGGAGAGGGAGAGAGATTGAAAAAATGATGATGTGTTATGGAAGACTGATAAGCCATGACAGGAAAAGTCGGTGGGACAATCCAAACACACCCATTGAACCCACAGCACCTGACAGCCTAGGCGTGACCTCATAAGAGATGAGCAGCTATGTGCTGGCTGATAAGATGTGAACGGAAGCAGGTGGCTCCATTCCTGGAAGATCACAGGCGTGCTCCACCTAAGGACATCTCAGCCAATGACAGGCCCCACAGTGACAATGGTCATATAAAATGATAGTGGGGCTGAGAAAGTCCCACTGCTTAGTGACGTGATAGCCCTCATAACACTGTCACGCAAGGCGTCTCTCAAGGTGCTGGTGGTGTCCACATCTACTGCTCTCGGAGCTATAAAAACAGAGTATATCCAGGTACACGTGACGCATAAAGCTAATGACGATGAATGGCCATCACTAGTTCATGTTTTTACTATATTAGGCCACGTTAAACGTCTAATGATGAGTTTACAATGTATTCATTCTACTCACGAAGAAAGTACTGTTGGGCTGCGGCAGTGGTCCAGTATAAGAGCACTTGTTGCTCTTGCAGAGGACCTGAATTCAATTCCCAGCGCTCATATGGTGGCTCACAACCATCTGTAACTCCAGGGTACGCATAGGGTGCACATACTTACATGCAGGCAAGATGATTACATATAAAATAAAATGAATGAATGTTAAAGAAGCAAAAGAAGAAAAGGAAGAAGGAGGAGGAGGAAGAGGAGGAGGAGAAGGGCAGTGGTAGCACGGGCCTTTAATCCCAGCACTTGGGAGGCAGAGGCAGGTGGATCTCTGAATTAGAGGCCAGCCTGATCTACAAAGTTCCAGGACAGCCAGGGCTACACAGAGAAACCCTGCCTTGAAAAAAACAGATAGATAGATAGATAGATAGATAGATAGATAGATAGATAGATAGA
>CABHPQ010001847.1:38822-52167 GCA_902168405.1 Peromyscus aztecus
CACACACACACACACACACACACACACACACACACACACACACACACCAAAAGGGAGTCCTGAGGATTAGGGGCTGGCCCTGAGTAAGCAACCCTTGAAACTTGTGTGAAAAATACTGTGTGGAGGACAGGGGTCAAAATGTAACTCCTGTAGCGTGCTGCCTAGTGTGCAGAAATCCTGCACGGGCCTTCAAATCCTTGGTCCTCCAAAGAAATGAGTTCCCCCGGTCAGTGCCCTGTTCTGCTCCTCAGCTTTCTGGAGATAGCTTGTCTTTGTTTCCCAGTTTACTTCTGAGATGCCTCGGGGCAAATTGCCTGCATGGCATTGTCTGGAATGCCAGTGTGTGTCACCAGAGATCACCACACAATAGGTCCTGCAGGTGAGTTGGACCTGGTGGCTGGCACATTAACAGCCAGGCTTTTGGATGTCACCTTGGGACACGCACACACACAAGAACACACACACACGTACGCACACACTCACACTAGTCTCTAACCCTGGCAATTTCTGGGAATCCTGATGAATGTGGTAGCTGAAAAGTAACTTCTCTTTAGTGGGGTCATTGGACAGGCACCTGGTTACCTGCCTGCGCAGGGAGTCTCTGGATGAATATGAAAGGCGGAGAATCAATATTTACTGAGGACTAGTCAAAGGGCCTGGCTGTGAGCCTGGGGCTTTGGGTCTTGTTCTCTTTGTACCAGATTCTAAGGCTCTGAGCATAGATGCTGGGGAGCGGTGATGGGAAGTGGCGGTTATTAGGCTTTTGGTGTGTGTGTGTGTGTGTGTGTGTGTGTGTGTGTGTGTGTGTGTGTTCATATTTGTGTGAGTAAACATGAATGCAAGAGAGGGGGGGCTGCCTGTAGAGCCCAGAAGAAACTGAGGGTTTTTTTGGGGGGTAGTAAAAGGAGTGATATTGTCTCAAGAAAGAGATGGGATGGGTGAGATGCGTCGGCAGTTAAGGCCGACTACTGCTCTTGCCGAGGATTCAAATTTAGTTCCCAGAGCCACTTGATGAGAAACTTGAGAAAGATTCACCTGTCCAGGCTTATGTGTCAAGAATGTAGCTTCTCTGTGGTTCTGGCATGGTGCCTCGGGTTTGAGAATTCATGAGCCACTAACGTTAGAAAGGGTTCCTCGGGATGACTGGAGGCCCTGGTGACTTTAAAGGTGAAGCAGGACATCTGAGAGACAGAGGTCTGTCTGGAGGGAATGTGGGGAAACGTCATGTTGCCTCGCATCCTTCACACCCATGCTTCCATTTGTGTATGTGCAGATGCAGGTGAATACCTGTGTGTATGCAGGCATGCGTGTGTGTGTGTGTGTGTGTGTGTGTGTGTGTGTGTGTGTGTGTGTGTGTACATGAGTGCAAGTGCCTGGTAAGGCCAAGAGAGGGCACCAGATCCCCTGGAGGTGAAGATACAGGTGGTTGTGAGAAGCCTGATGTGGGTGCTGGGAACCAACTTGAGTCCTCTGTAGGAGCAGTATGTGATGGTTACCACTGATTCATCTCACAGCCTCACCTCTTTCTTGAGACAATGTCTCTCTCTTGCCTACAATAGCCGAGAAGGCTAGGCTGGGTAGCTGGAAAAGCGCAGGAATACACCCATCCTGTAATTTCACCTCCTCAGTGTTGGGATTACAAGGGCTTACCACCTTGTCTGGCTTTTCTCTGGAGTCTGAGAATCAAATTTAGGTCCTCATGCTTGGGTAGCAATAAGCATTTTGCTAACTGAGCAGCCCTCCAGCCCCTCACATTGAACTTTCAACTGGATTTTAAGGGCCTCTGAGGAGCACAGCACCATGTCCGATTTGCCTCTGCCTCAGGCCAGCCACAGTGTGCCGCAGAGTCCTGTGCTGAGTTCAGGCAGGTGAGTTCACCTGTTGGGTCACATGTGGAGAATGTAGTCTGACTTCTCCGTGGTTTGGGCATTTTGCCTAGGGTTTGGAAATTTCTAGTGTTAGAAAGGGCTACTCAGGTGACCTTGAAGGTGAGGTGAGCGTCTGAGGGACGAAGGTACGACTGGAGGAAAGGTGGTTTGCTTGCTGTGTCTCTACCACCATGCTTCGGGTCTCCTCTCGTGAACAGCTGCTCCTGGCCAGAGCTTCCAGGGACCACCTGGCCCTGACAGAAAGGCAAAAGCTCACGATAGCATGTGGCTCAGGCTGCATTGGTCACTCTTCTCACTGCTGTGACCAAACACCTGACAAGCCACTTAGGGAAAGGAGGGTTGATTTGGGCTCATGGCTGAAGGCACCGTCCATCATGGTGGGGAAGACACGCGGGAGGAGCTTGGGGCAGCTGCTCACATGGCATCTGCAGTCAGGAAGCAGAGAGCAGACAGGAAGGGAGCCAGACTCTAAACCCTCAAAGGCCCTCTTTCAGTGACCCACTTCCTCTGGCAAGGCTCCGCCTCCACAACCTTCTCCAGCAACGCCGCTGTCTAAGGACGGAATGTTCAAACACATGAACCTGTGGGGAGCACCTCATGTTCCAGTCACAGTGCTGTCTCTTTCCAGGAGTGGATGTCGTTTCCAGGTAGTTCATTTTCACAGGTGCGCTTGTGAGCCCTAGGAGTGTGTGCACAGACTCGGGTGTCAGGGGCAACCAGGTTCTCAGTATGGGAGGCTGATGCAACCCCCTTCTAGAAACCAGCGTCAGCAGCGGTGAGGGGCCGAGTTTCATGCCTGGCATGCGGGTGTCCAGACATCCTCCCTCCTTCCTTGGCCCATCCTAGATTCAGAAGAGTTCCCCCTCAGGTGAGTCTGTCCTCAGGACCAAGGTGCTCAAGACAACCTTGTCCATCTACAGTCCAGCTGGTGGCATGAGGTAGGGTGAGGGGCCCAGGGCACACTCTGGACTGGAGTAGCGTAGTTCTCCATACCAGCCAGGCCCAGGACAGAGCGGGGGAAGCAGGGAGGGCAGGAGACACAAAGGCAGTGCTAGGGACGTGGGCCAGTCAGCAGGATGAAGCAGAAGAGCCTAAGTTCAGTCCCCAGAGTCATGGTTAAAAGGAAAAAGTGGTGGGCATGGTGGCGCACATTTGTATGCACGGTTCTGGGAAGAAGGAAGTGAGTGGATCCCCGGGACTCACTGGCCGGCCAGCCTCTCCTAATTGGTGAGTTCCAGGACAATGAGAGATCCTGTCTCATAAAAACAAGGTGGGCACTGTCCAGAGGAACAACGACAGAGGTTGACCTCTGACCCTTTGCTCACCTACCTGAGTATATGCAAATGTGCACACACACACACACACACACACACACACACACACACACACACACACACGGTCCAGAGAAGAGCAGCTAGACAGCCTCATTCTGGGCCCCAGCTGGGCTCAGATCCTGATCCTGTTAAAGCCACCTGGCCAGGAAGAAAACCAGTCCTTCCAGGTGAGAGGGACTGAAGGAGGAAGGAAGGAAGCCCACAGAATGGGGAAGTCGTGGAGGGCCCAAGCCAAAGGCCAAATGAAGTAACCAGGTTACAGGCTAAGCAGTATTGGTGGACACATGCACACCCACATACACATACATGCATGCACAGTGCATGTGACCACTCTGGGCCCTACGCCATCTCTTAGCTTTGTCCAGATTAAAAGTGGGGTACACAATGTGAGTGTCAGGAGGTCACCCCAACACCAGGACCTGGCTTGAAGGGTGAGCTATGAAGAGAGAGGCACAGAAGGAAGGAAGTCCTACTAGGCTGAGGAAACAGTGTGGGGCGGTAGGTGGAGTCACAGAACACAAAGCCAGTGATGAAGCAGGGGACAGATAGAGCAGACCACAGAGAGGATGCTGAGCCTCCGGGAGCAAGGAAGACTCACCTCACCGGCTCCGTGGGGCCTGGTATGGAAAGGCCCAGCACTCTGGAGGCCGTTCTGAAGGCCTGAGGTACATCTGCTTCTCAGAGACTCTCCTTGTGTGCTCCCTAGGGGGAACTCCATGATGTCCCCCATTTATTCAGATAGAAGGCAGGTTCCTTAGAGTCCCATAGCTTGTCCTGGCTCTCTCAGACAGAAGGTGTCTGACCCCACAGCTTGTTCTGGGTAGTAGATGTTGGGACTCTACCCCCAGACCATCCTCTGGCCCTTGGGCAGCTGAACTTTCCCATTGTGCTGCTGCAGGGATCTCTACTTGGAGATCTTATGCCAATGGGCCAATGGGTCAGGTGACATCTGTGAAAATGCCTCCGGGACCACTGACACGCTTATGGAGATCAGTTCACGGGAGACATGAGAGCGAGAGCCTGGCACGGTGGACTTGGGGTCTGTGAAGAGCTGGCAGGAGGCATGCCCTAGTTTACTCACTGAGCTGAGGCATCTCGCTGTTCTCTCTAGGTGAGAGCTGGATTGTTTGGGGGGCTTGGGAGGCTGGGGATATTATATATGTGCAGGTGCACACACCTTGTGCATGTGTGTAGAAATCAGATATCAACATAGATTTCTTCCTCAATCATTCTCCACTTTATTTTCTGAGACACGGCCTCTTGCCAAATCTGGAGCTCTCCGTATTGGCTAGCCTGTGCTCTCTCTATTTCTGCTTCCCAGTGCTGGAGTTATAGGAGCAGACTACCCTGCATAACTTTGTCGTGTGGGTTCTGGGCATCAAACTCAAGTCCTCGTGCTTAGATGGCAAGCAAGCCCTTGACCAACAGAGACGTCTAACAGCCCTCCAAAACCCATTTGATTCTGATTGCAGAAATGGGACTCTAGTTGATGAGACTTGTAATCCCTGTGGATCAATCCTCCAAGAACACTGCTGTGTGACCCCTCAGCCCCCACAGGACCTTTGCTGCTGAAATCTCTTGGGCCTGGTCAGCTGTCTCCCACCTGCTTGTCCCTGACTAGGTCCCTACTGCCAAAATGGTTTGCTGCCCAGAATTTCCTAAACCCTGTTACCACTTCCTAGACTCCAGAGCTTGGTTCTATCATGCCCCCAACCCTAGCCTTCTGGAATTTTCAACTTCAGAAAGCAAATGAGGTCTCTGGCCTGTCTCCCATGACACTGCATAGCTTTCTCCTCTCCAAGCCTCCAATCCATTGGTTCTGTGAGGACAGGGAGCCTGGATGGCCTCATAGTAAGCACGAGTGTTTGGGATTAATTCCAGGCAGATGCAGGCTCGGGTAGCCTCAGCCAGTCACTTCTCTAGGCCTCAGTTACCTTCCCCAATAAGTTCCTTCCTTGTAGAGTTATATGCTAGTCACAAAATGGTTGAGAGAATCAATTTATAAATTCCAGTCCGGGTCCCTCGGTTTTCTTGCTTGGGGTCTATGGTGACACTGTGTACTTCATGGCAACAGTGCACAGGGGACGAAGCTGCTCACTTCACAGCAGCCAGGAAGCAGAGAAGGATCAGGCTCTCTGGGGGTAATATGACCTTCTCATCAGTTGTCTTCTTGGAGTAGAGATGCCTTTACCCGGTAGTCATGGTAACTAACTAAGCAGAGTAATTTAGCAGTGGCCGGGTCTGTGGTGACAGAGTTGTGGACTTCCTAATAGAAGAAGGGAAGGGAGGCTCACAGGACCCTCACCTGGGATGGCAGCCATCACTCAAGCCTCCTTTCCCCCGGCTACATGTGAGCTTGAGAGACGCCAGAGTTAAAGGAAGTGAAAGGCTAAACGGCCCAGCTTCCGTGAGGCGGTCATCTGCGATGGAGTGGGGATTCACAGTGTGATACAGCTGTTTGGAGTGTAAGTGACCCTTCACACATGCTCTCTGGCTAAGTCCAGGAAACTCACTGGTTCACCAAGCTGGACTTTGGGTGAAAGGTTGTTTTGGTCTATCTGGGGAAAACAGACGTTTATTCACATCTCCTCAGGAAAACTAACACAACACCCAGTGACCTAACTTCCCCCGACTAGGCCCCACCTCTTAGAGGTTCCACCCCCTCTCCACAGTGCCACAGACTAAGGACCAAGTCTTTAACCTGTGGGCCTTTGGGCAACAAGCCGGATCCCAACAATACCATGCTGTTTGAAAATGGCGTTGGTGATAACACAGCGCGGAGAGGCCTTCGGTAGACAGGGGGTAGCTCAGGAAGCAGTGGTCCTGTCTCCTCAGCGGTGCCCAGTCCTGGATGGCACATGTCTGTCGGCACCGGGTATCCAGACGCTGCTCCTAGAAGAGTTGTATCAACTGTCCACTGTGATCCAGCTGTGATCCAGGCTGCAGACTCTGCTGCCCTTTGCTGCTCTTTTCTGGGAGGCAAAGGTTGCTCTCAGCCAGAATGGACCCAGCTAAGGGATGGAGCTGTCTCCTTGTGGCTCCTACAGATGGACACTGGGACTTGGAGAGCTGTCCCTCAGACTCAAAGATTCCAGCTTTCTGGCGCTCACCCCCCACCCCACCCCCCAGTGCAGCATGTGGAGATGATGGACACACCAGAGGACAAACAAGTCACCCCTCCCGGGGCAGGCAGGTTTTCCTGCGCCACTTCAACCATACAGAGTTTAATGTTCGTGTGCGTGCGTGCGAGCGTGCGTGCATGTGGAAAGCCATAGTGTTATCCCTCAGTGCCATCTACCTGGTTTTTTTGAAACAGGGTTTCTCACTAGCCTGGACTCACCAAGTTGGCTAGGCTGGCTGGTGAGTGAGGGCCACATATCCACCTAGGCTGGGGTTGCAGGGATACACCACATACCCAGTTTTTTATGTGGGTGCTGGAGAGTGAACTCAGGCCCTCACGCTTGTGCAGTAAGAACTTCCTGCTGAGCCATTTCTCCACTCCAGTGCACTTCACACGACTTCTCTGTAAGAATTCTAGATGGGGCCACTGACTTCCACAGTATTTTCCCAGGAGAGTCAAGCACAATGCTCCAACAGAGGACGTGTAAACACTGACCCAATAGATCTAAGAGTCATGCAGTGGGGGACCCTGTCTCTGGCCGTGGAATCATGCAGGGAGGACCCTGTTTCTGCCCGTGGAGTCACGTAGTGGGGGACCCTGTCCCTGCCTGTGGAGTCACGCAGTGGGGGACCCTGTTTCTGCCCGTGGACACCTCGAGGCCCACTGGCCTAGTTTCATTTCTGTTGCTGTGATAAAAATATCCCCACAGCAACAACGAAAAAAGCAGCTTGGGGAGGAAAGGGTCATTTTAGCTGCCAATTCCACATTGCAGTCTATCATATAAGAGAAGTCAGGGTGCGGGAACTTAGAACGGCTCATCATGTCACAGTCACGGTCAGGAGCAGAGGGAAATGAAGGTGTGAATGCTTACTGCTCAACTCGCTTTCCCCACCCTTATACAGCCCAAGACTCAAAACCAGAGAATGGTGCTGTCCACAGCAGGCTAGGTCTTCACATACCAATTAACAATCCAAACAGTCCTCTAACAAACGTGCCCTCAGGTCAACCAGTGAGACTCCTTTCCCAGGGGATTCTAGATGGTGTCGATTCAAACCAAATGTATGTACCTGAGGGATGAGGTGTAGCGAACAGTGAGCCACTCCAGCCCTTTGGCAACTGAGTAAGCCCAGACTTGGGATTCATACCCATAATGCACATGGTATCAGTGATATAACTGATACCCATAACGCACATGATATCAGTGACTTTGATGTTGATAGTGTGTTATCTTGGTCTCTAACTGTGCTGCTTTGTGGGTGCTGAATGGACCCCTTTCATGCCACTATTGTAGCTGTGGACACATGCATGCATACACATCCACCTGCACACACATGCACACAAACATGCACATGCATACCCCCCCCCCCAACACACACCTTCTTTGTTACACTGACAAACGAGTCAATGGGCTTGGGCTAGTGTCTTCCAGAGATCCGTGAACCCTGGTGTCCTGACTCACTGGATAGGACATGGTGAGTAGGCACACATGTTCATATGGCCCAAGCCTGTCCCATGACCCTAAGAGCCTCAAAACTGCCTGAATATAGGCAGGGAAGCCTTGCAGTAAGGGTGCAGAAAGGCACCCAATTTAGGCTGTCTGGAGCCCTGAGTCTTTGGGGATAGACATAAACATAAACGCATGTGGAGGCCAGAGTTCAACCTCAAGTGGTGACAGTTTCTCAGAAGTTGTCCACTGGTTTGTTGAGACCGGGTCTCTCACGGACCTAGCGCTCACCATGTAGGCTAGGCTGTCTGGCAAGCCTCAGGAGTCACCTGACTCCATTTCTCCAGCACTGGGGTGACAGGAACACCACCATGCCTGGATTTTTGCCTGTTAGTCATTTGGCCAGGTGGGTGGTCTGACTAACCATCGTGGGCTTCAATTCCTCCATTCTCCAGGAATACAATGCACGCTCCCACTCGGGAGTGCCTGTGAAGGAAGCATTCCCACCCTGGGCAAGGGCAGGGCCCCAGCATTGTCTAAGCACACATAGACACCTGGAGTCAGGTGGGGCTCTGGTAGTCAGCCCATCTGGTTCCCTTAACCCCCTATTGTTCCCATCTGCAAACACATAATCACGCTTTAGGGGTCATGGGAAATCTCTCCAGGAACAAATGACTGGTAAGTAGAGGGCCCTCCACTGGAGCCAGGTTCCCAGGGCCCTAAACTTCATGAGCACAGTCTATATTAACCACAATACACACAGACAGCCCTAGATGGGACAGAGCCAAGTTGGGCTGATGTAAAAGATTTCTTTTTTTGAGAAGACACATTCATTCCATTTATTTTAACAGTGACGTCACAGGACTTTCATCCAGGTGAACAAAGAATTGTGGGGAAAGATAGCAAATATTCCCAGCCTTTTTTAGAAACAGGGATGGCATGGTCTAATGCTGACAAAGGCCACACCTCTCTGGAGAGAGGGTTTCACTTGCAACCATTTTTTTTTTACATATGACCATGAAACCACTGCAGTGATGAGTTCACGTTAAAAAGTGATCTTGAACAGCAGCTGTCCTGGTTAGTTACGTTGTCAGTGTGAACACACCCAGGAAGAGGGGAAATCAAAGAGCTGCCTGGATCAGACTGGCCTGTTCATATGTCTGCGAAGCACTTTCTTAATTGTTAGTTGATATAGAAGGGTCCACTATGGGCAGTGTCGTCCCTAGGCAGGTGGACCTGGGCAGTATAAGATAGGTTTATGAACAACTTGCGGAAAGTGAGCCAGGAAGCAAGTTTCATCCATGGAATGCTTTGGTTCCTGCCTCCAGATTCCTGCCTTGAGTTCCTGCTCTGGCTTCCCTCGGTGATGGACAGTACCCATAAGCCAAATAAATAAGTTATTTCCTCCCCAGATTGCTTTTGGCTGGTGTTTTATTACAGCAGCAGAGAAGCAAACTGAGCAACAGCTGCAAATCTGTGTCTACCTGGTATCTATGGGACAGAAAGCAGTTCCTAAAGCCACTGAGCCTCACTGACTCAAAAGAAACCTAAGGCTCCGAACTGACCCAGCACAGAGATCCTTGCACGTCCACCTTTACTGCAGCACTGTTGACAATAGCTAAGCTGTGGAGCAGCCTAGGTGTGTGACAACATGGATGGATGAGGAAATGTGATCTAAATACAAAGTGGGGTTCGGTCAGCCATAAAAAACAGCAATGTTGTGTTATTGGCAGGAAAATGGATGCAACTGGAGACTATCACAATAAGGGAATTAAGCAGGTCTGAGAAAGATTATTTTCTCTTCTGTATGATTCCTATGTTTTACGGAGATACATAAAATTGTGTCTGTGTTGACATGATAAAAAATAAAGTTGTCTAGCAGGACTTTCCTAGTTGAATTTCTGATAAAAAAAAAAAAAAGAAACTCAGGGGAAAGAGGGTTATTTCACGTCACAAGCCCAGGTAACAGTCCATCATTGTGGGAAGTAAAGACAGTGGGAACCAGAAGCAATGTCAGTTACCTGACACCTGCAGTCAAGAGCAGAAAGAAATGAACACATGCACGCTTGCTTATGCTCAGAGCCCTCACTACATTTACACAGGTCTGGACGCAACTCCAAAGAACGGTGCTGCCTGTTTTTAGATTGGTGCATTGGTCAAGGTTCTCTAGAGGAACAGAACTTATAGAATAAATCTATCCATATACACGGGGGTGGGTATTAGAATGGCGTACAGGCTGTGGTCCAGCCAGTCCAATAATGGCTGTCTACCAACAGAAAGTCCAAGAACCAGTTCAGACCAAGTTCAGTCCACGAGGCTGGATGTCTCCATTGGTCTTCAGTACACTCCAGAATCCTGAAGATGTAGGCTCTAATGCTAGTGAGAGAATGCACTTGACTGTGAGTGAGGGCTAGCAGGCCAAGAGTGGCAGCCCCTTCTGTCCATGTCCCTTATGTAGCCTGCCACCAGAAGGTGTGCAGCCCAGATTAAAGGCGGATCTATCTCCCACCTCAAGAGATTTCCCAGGTGTGCCCAGCCCCTTGGGTTTGAGTGAATTCCAGATGTGGTTAAGTTGTCAACCAAGAAGAGCCCTCACAGTTGGGTCTTCCCACATCAATTAACATAATCAGGACCGACCATCCCTCACAAACATGCCCACAGGCCAACCCTCACTGAGACTTTCCAGAAGATTCTAGGCTGCGTCACGTTAACAGTGGATACTAACCAACAGGAAGGGACAAGGGGGTAATGGGAGGAGAGGGTCAGGAAGAGAGAAGGCGGTGGGTGCGCACAACATACGGTACAGACTTGTGAGAAAGCTTAAAAATATTTTTTTTTTAATTTCTGAGGTCAGGAGCATGGTCGGGCTCCAGCATCTTCAGAGCAGAGAGGGTTGCCTCAAAACCTTGGCGCACAACAAGTGGCACTCAATCGCTTCTCCCAGTCACAAGTCGCAGCTCATGCAATCCCCTTCAGCAGAACGGTGAACGGATTCTTCATCTGAGATCCTGTTTACTTTGTGACTCTTGGGATCTCCCCTCAGTTATCTGTTGAATAACTTTCACTACTCCTGGTAGAACATCGGCAGCGGATCGTTCAGTCGATCCTCAGACAAGTGCTCCCCAAGGCCGAGTACGCAGCTGGAGCATAATCGCTCCAGACTGAATCCCTTGGGGCTTTTCTGCGTGCTAGGAAGTATTGCGATTTGTCCTTCAGCCTTCTGTGTGTCCTATGCATATCTTAGCTTATTTTAATGTGTGTGCAGAGGCATGACCTGTGCTGGATAAGGGAACAGACAGGCAGCGTTTCCCTTGACAGGTCCCTAGGCAATCACACCATGATGAACAGGCAGCCTATGTTCTGTCCTACTCCGCACAAGGCCTAAGCCGGTCAGCCGAGTGGCTTTTCTGTAGTTCAACTTTCACCCACCCCCACCCGCTTCTTCTTCTGTGGTCCATCTCTGGGATGCCAGAGGCTGCTCATCTGCCTCCCTCCACTCACATTCCCAGCAAGCTCATCTGCACAGATAGTTAAGTGGGCGTTGTCTTGTGGTAGAAATGTCCGGGGATGATGAAGTTGCTCACTTAGAGTACTTGCCCAGCATGCACAGGCCCTGGGTTTAATCCCTAACCCTGTGGGTGGAGCTGTGCATGTCTGCCATCTCAGCGCTCAGAAGACAGAGGCAGCAGGATCAGGTGTTCTAGGTCATCTTGGGCTATGTAGTTAAGTTTGAAGCCAAACTGGGCTACATGAGACCCTGTTTCAAAAAAGAAAGAGGAAGAGGAGGGAAGGAGGAGGGGGGAGGGGAGGAAGAATAAGAAGTCCAGTGCCCATTGGAGCAGAGCAAAGACAACACAGGTTGGAAAACAAAGACGTTTGCACTTTTGACCTCTCTGACAGGGCCCTTTGCCCATGAACTTGGCTGCACTTCAAGGAGAAAGGAGGACTTGGAAGTCTTCAGTAAGAAGGCTCCAGGTGGACTCCAGCCCTTTACTCTCGGTCCATCCAGCGACACCTCTGATGGGCACTGTTCCCAGCTGCCCGTCCTATAGCCAGGATGGATCCCTCTGGCCTCAGGGAAACCCCACCTCCCAACCCCTCCTGCGGGCTAAGACAGTGGGCCCAGGGCTCTGTGTGAAGTGTGGCTCTACTCACTAACACACACAAAGCCTCCACCAGGTTCCCGGGTCGGGCCAGTGGCAGCTACCACATGAGCTCTCCGAACCACACAAGTGTTCTAGGACAAGACCAACATCTAGCGGGCGCTTGGTTGTATTTGTCAGATGAACGAGCTGCTCCCCGGAAGCAGTTAAGATGATCCAACAAGCCCACGTTCCCACAGAGTCCTGGCTCTGCTCTGACCTCTGCTTGAGTTTTAAGCAGCTCAGCTTCTCCTCCTCCCAGGCCGCCGGCATGTGCCTGAAGGCACATTCACCACTGCTTGCTGCCCACTCGTTGGTGAAGCAGGAGCAGATGCCATCAACCTGTGAGGGTCCCTGGTCACCCTTGTCCGGAGCTAGAGCCTCTGCTGCTGCAGTAAGGGGAGAATATCCTTGGAGCCTTGGTGCCCTGGCTAGCCCTAGGGGGAGACAGAAACCTGCCCAGGTTGTTACTGTACAAATATTTGCTAGGTTCCTGACACAGTCACCCAAGATCTTGCACTGCAGCAAACTGGGTGAGGCCGTAGGGCCCAGGAGCTGGTGTGCACAGTTGAAGGGTCCCTTAGCAGCATGTTCTGGGCTCTCCAAGTGAAACTTTATGTAGTGCTCTCTCTCTCTCTCTCTCTCTCTCTCTCTCTCTCTCTCTCTCTCTCACACACACACACACACACACACACACACACACACACAGCCTAGTCTTCAAGCAAGCCTGTGTTCTGCACTGGCTCCACATGGCTGTCTCTGCTCCCTCTGGGCCCTCCCTGGACTGTCGGTTCGGGTTCAATAGCAGGTTCTCACTCTCGCACCCCATGCTGAACCTCCCCCCACAGCCCTGCTGTCCCCTGAAGCTGGACTAACTTGGAGTTACTGCGGTCTACAACCCATTGTTGTCGATGACCTTCCCTCCAGGCCTTCAGGTGAATTCAGGTCCTAGGACTCAGAATGGGGCCGATGAAAACCCAGCCCCAAGTATAGATGCAGGGGCGGAGCATCGCCGAGAACAGCCTGGGGGGGGGGGGGGGGGGGGCTCGTTCGGTGCGTCACTTAAGGGTCAAGAGTAGAGTACCGGGATGTATGAGGCCGGGAGCCCTCGGTAAGAGGAGAAGATGGGTTAGCAAATGAAGCTGACCCCCTCCATTAACAACCTGTCTTCATCTCGTCATCACACTGGGTGCTGTCCAGTCACTCAGCTCCAGGGGACTCTTCCCCACCCAAGCACAGCATAAGCCCTCCCTCCAGCAGTCAGATGTCTTGCAAACAGAAGCCATGTGTGAGGGTCTGTCTGCTCTCACTGTGTCTAGCATAGGCCTGGCAGGCAGTAGGTCCTCTACAAAGCCTGACAAGTATGAACAGTTCTAGTGTGTTCCCAGGGGTGCTGGAAGAGGTGTGAGCAGTTC
>CABHPQ010001847.1:52177-64411 GCA_902168405.1 Peromyscus aztecus
TGTGTTTCCAGGGGTGCTGGAAGAGGTGTGAGCAGTTCTAGTGTGTTCCCAGGGGTGTTGGAAGAGGTGTGAGCAGTTCTAGTGTGTTTCCAGGGGTGCTGGAATAGTCATTTAAACTGTTTCGGCTCCTGATTCCCCTTACCCTCTTAGAAATAATTACGCAACCTCAGGGGCATAGGTACATAGATATGTAAAGCAGGTCAAAAACACAACACCTACTCATAATTAATCATAAAGACATTCATTTATTCCATGTTCATATATTTAGTGTGTGTGTGTGTGTGTGTGTGTGTGTGTGTGTGTGTGTGTGTACAAGGCCCAAGTGTGGAGCTCAGAGGACAACTTTCAGGAGTCAATTCTTTCCTTTTACCACGTGGGTCCTAGGGAATCAAACTCAGGTTCCTATCCTTGGCAACAGTCACACCTATCTGCTGAGCCACCCTACAGGCCCAGCAACTGATTTAAAAGCAATTTTTGGTATACACATAACGCCATTTATTAAAGATGAAAGAAAGTTGGCATACTAGTGTGCTGGATAGGTTATTTTTACAGGAGGAATTGAATCTTGGGCTGGAGATGTAGTTCAGTCAATAGAGTGCTCACCCAGGATGCATGTAACCCTGAGTTTGATCCCCACGTAAACTGGACGTGGTTATGCACTCCTGTAATCCCAGCTCCTAGGAAGTAGAGGCAGGAAGATCAAGGTCATCCTTGGCTACACAGTGAGTTCAAGGTCAACCTGGAATACATGAGTCTCTGCCTTAAAATTAAAATAAAATAGGTAAATAAAATTTCTCACTTCCCTCTAAAATAATTAAGTCTCGGATAAGTTTTTGGTTCTGTAGGACATAGAGTATCTTACATTTTTCAGAGTTGATCAAGATTTTTATTTTGGAATTGTTAGCTCTAAGAATGCTGCACAAATAGAGAATATGGAAAGTTTGGTTAGGGCCACTTCAGAAATTCTGTCCCAATCCCAAACCAAAATTCACAGAATTTTTTAATGAAATGCAACTCAATTTGAACGGTAATTTTCAAGCCTTAAAAAAGCTTATTTTAAATTGTATGTGTGTTCCCACATGAGTGTGGGTGTCCAAGCAGTCCAGAAGAGGGTGTCAGATGTGAGCTCCCCTACACGGGTGCTGGACACTGAACTTGTCCTTTACAAGAGCAGCAAGTGCTCCTAACCACTGAGCCATCTCTCCAGCCCTTCAACAGCAGTGTTTAAGATCAAACTTTCTAACAGAGTACAGTTCAAAGAAATAATCATTTGGAGGCTAGCAAGATGACTCAACGTGTAAAGGAACTTACAGAGCACCTGAATTTGATCCCCAGGACCCACATGGTGAAAGGAGAGAACCAACTCCCCAAAGTTGTCCACACACACACACACACACACACACACACACACACACACACACGCAGTGGTAATCACGTCCCTCGCTCCCCACCACACACAAAATAAATTAATACATGTAATAATGTTTAAGGAAATAATCGGGCAAGGCATGATGACGCACGCCTTTAATCCTAGCACTGGAGAGGCAGAGCCAGGAGGATCTCTGTGAGTTCGAGGAGAGCCTAGGTCAGCCAGGGCTACATAGTGAAACTCTATCTCAAAAAACAAACAAAAAAGTACTAATTTTGTACTAACGTGCTAAGGGAAGATCCTAGGGAAACATGAGACGTCTGTTCTCAGCGAGGGAACATTATGTTTCTATAAGAGCAGAATGCATAATAAAATATCTACAAAGCCGGGTGTTTCAGGCAGCATTTGTTGGCACCGTGTGGTATAATGACAGACACAGTTCTCCACAGAGTGCCTCAGGTCAGCCTCGTGTCACTTAACGTCCTCTGGGGTGTTGGGAGGGCACAGGAAGATCTGTGCTGCCCAGCCCCACCTAGGAACCCCGGCAGACACAGAACTACAGAGCCAGGGCTCCCGTGATATCCCAGGAAGGAGTGAGTAACTGAGGCCAGAGGCAGGGCTTGAGCTGAGTTCTCCCCTGCAGCGGGAGACAGGCAGCCTGCCCGCCATGCACCAGAATGACTAACATTGCTGGAGTTCCTCCAGGCCTCTGGCCACGCCAGGTGGAAGGGAGGTAAGGCCAGGGCCAGACTCCCCTGTGGCCTGGGGCTGCACTCCTGAATCACGAGATCAGCAGCTGTCTCTGAAACCTTTCCTTTGGCCCAGCTGGAAGCCCACCCCCTCCTTAACTCCTTTTCCAGAACAAGGAACCGCACCTCAGAAAATCAGTAATTGGTCACAGATCTGGACTGAAGCTGGCCTGTGCTGCGTCAGCTGTGTGACCTGGGGGAAACCGTTTAATGTCTCTGGGCTTTGTTCTTTGTAAAACAGAGATCAAATCAGGATGCTGCTGGCAAGGCAGAGAGAGCTGCATGAAAGACTCTCACAGAACACACCTAATGGGGCTGGAAAGGCAGTTCAGTCAACAAAGAGCTTGTCATGAAAACATGAGGACATGGGTTCAATCCCCAGAACCCAGACTAGAAAAAAAAAAAAAAGTAATGGTTCATGCTTGATACACTAGCTCCTGCATGCTTGATACACTAGCTCCTGTAAACAGATGGGAGGATGGATCCCTGGTGCTCAGTGACCAGCCTACATAACCGGTTTGGTTTGTTTCAGGCTAGTGAGAGACCCCATCTCAAAAAAATGTGAACAGCACCTGAGGAACCACACGCAAGGCTGTGTCATCTGATCTCTGTATGTACATCCACACGGGTACATGTTCACCTGCACAGACACTCACATGTGCACAGGCACGTATGTGAATATGCACGCACATAGATATGGACGTACACAGAACCCTCAGAATGTCTGCATGTGGAAGGGACCCAATTTACAGCTGCCACCTTCCTGTGCCTAAAGGTCCCTGGAGACTGCCCTTCTGTGTGTGTCTGGAGCTGATGAGTGGAGGATGGGGCCCCTGGGAGAACATTCTTCCCAAATGCTAATGGCACCAGTGGAAGTGAGTCATGATGAGAACTTAGGGTACAGAGGGAGTCTGTGATGGCTTTAATTGTCAACTTGACATAACCGAGAATCACCTGGGAAGAGGGTGACAGTCTCAATGAGGGGTTGCCTGTGGGCATGTCTGTAGGGGGCTGTCCTGATTGCTTTAAAGGATGTGGGAAGACCCAGCCTGAGAATGTGTGGCACCATTCCCTGGTTTGGGGCCCTGGACTATGTTAGAGTAAAGAAATCTGGCTGAACACAACACATGCGTGCATTCATAGGTTTCTCTGCTCTTGTCTGTGGCTATGATGTGATCAGCTGTTTCAAGTTCTTGACTGTAGGCAGAATTTTCTGTCCCACCAGCCAGCTCCCAAAGAACTACACAGAGACTTATTATTAATTATAAATGCTTGGCCAATAGCTTAGGCTTGTTACCAACTAGCTCTTACAACTTAAATTAACCCGTATTCTTTATCTATGTACCACCACATGGCTCAGGACCTTTTTTTAGTACAGCAAGTTCATCTTGCTTCTCTCAGCATCTCCTGGCAACTCTGCCCTTCTTCTTCTCAGAGTTCTTTTTGTTTGGTTCTCCCGCCTACACCTCCTCCTGCCTAGCTATTGGCCATTTAGCTCTCTATTAAACCAATGAGAGCAACACACCTTCACAGTGTACAAAAAGATTGTTTTACAACACTTGACCTTAACTGTGATGCGCTGTCACCTGGAACTGTGAGCTAAAACAAGTGGCTTTTTAAAAGATCTATTTATTGTTTACGTGTGTGTGTGTGCCTGCGTGAGTTTATGTGTACCATGTGTGTGCAGGAGCCCAAGGACACTAAAAGGAGTCATTAGTTTCCTCGGTGCTGGCATCACAGGCCATCGGGAGCTGTCATGTGGGTGGGGGGAACAGAACACAGGTCCTTTGCAAGAGCAGTAAACTCTCCTGGCTACTGAGCCATCTCTTCAGCAGCCCCCCCCCCACCAACCTTAACACACACAGACACACACACACACAGAGACACACACACACACACACAGACACACACACACACACACACACACACCAAGCTGCTTTTTGCCAGGGGTTTTTTATCTCAGCAGACATGAAAGTCAGACAGGTGCTGACCAGGGGAGCTAAATGAGGTGCCCAGAACTTACTCCAAACACTGCACACACAGAACCAGGTACACTGGAGGGCTGGGGTTAGCACGAACGACCCACGCAGTAGGCGGCACTTCCTGTGAGTTCAGGTGACCACGGGTAACCTTGCTTTGCCATCCCTGTCTGTGTGACCTCGGGCACTGGCCTCTCGACTGAAAAGAGGAAAAACAGCAGCAGCAGCAGCAGCAGCGGTCAAGGGTGTTGTGCAATTGGGGGGGAAAGGTACCGTGCGGGAGGCCGTCGAGAGATGGGGAAGTCAGGACGCAGGGACTGTTGAGAGCCAGCCATCCGTTGAAAGGGCCTTTCTGTGTCACTCATTTTCCAGAGTGACATAAGCACCCGAGGACTTGCACCTGCCACAAGGCGGGTACTCCCTAGACCGGCACTTAAGGAAGTCATCCAAGCAGAGCACCGCTCTTAAGCTCACCGCACTGGGCCTGGGCCACGGAAGCCTGGGTCACTTCCTGCGAAGACAGGGTGGAGTTTCCTGGTCCTGAGAGTGGACGGTCCCTCCTCACTACTCCATGCGGCCTGTGCAGCGGCTGTCAGGCCGGGGGCTGGGGGGCTCATTCTGACATCCCAGGAGAGACATTTCTGAGGTGTCCCCACAGACCTGGAGACTCTGGAAAGGGGAAGGCCCCAAAGAGTGAGGAGGAAGGGTCACAGTGTGCCCCACATCCAGTTCCCCTCAAAATTCAGGTAGACTTTTATTGATCCTCACACTCAAGTGTGTGTGTGTGTGTGTGTGTGTGTGTGTGTGTGTGTGTGTGTGTGTGTGACTAATGTTGTCTGTGGAGGCCAGGGCTCAACATCCAGTGTCTTCCTCAGTCTTTCTCTATCTTGTTTTTGAGGCAGGGTCTTTTACTGAACTTGAAACTCATCCACCCAGGTAGACTGGCTGACTCAGTGGTCCTCGGGGGTCTGTCTCCCCCTCCCCGGCACTGGGATTACAGGTGCCCCTGAGCTTTTTGACATGGACTCTGGGGGTGGGACTCAGGTCATCATCATCCACAGCAAGCCCCTCAGGGAGGATTTCAAGCAGAGGGATGGTGGACAGGGAATTTGTCTATCCCACATGGAGCTGCACAGAGCCATCTACACTCCAGCTGAAGTGAGGTGGCCAGCCTGGGTAGGCACTCAACAATGGGGACACAGGCATCTGGCCTGCCCCTCAACCTTACCTACTGGTCCCAATGCCCAGTGCCCTTCTTTCTCCTCAGAAGCCAGGACAGGGTTGGCAGAGACACCGGGTACCTTGTGAAGGGCACCTGCTAGCACTCTGCTTGCTCCCCATGGCGTAGGCTGTGTGATTAGAAATCCAGGAAGTTCAACAGCCTAGGAGCACTTGGCCACCACAGTAGCTGGTGCCAGGGTAAACAGGACCTGGCAAAGGGCACAGAGCTCTGTCCCAGGGCAAACAGTGCCCTTTGCCAAATAGGGAATTGTTTTCGCCAAACAGGAGAAGAGCAGTTCCGCCAAGCCCACTGACCACTCACCCCACCCCAACTCCTGACATCACTCTTACCCTGCACCCAGGGGCCAGGGAGGGGGCAGGCTCTCCTGACCATGAGTAGAAGACATAAAAGTTACTGAGAGAGGGAAAAAAAAGCAAGAAAAATGAGTAACACAAGTCATAAAGCTTTTAACAACAATACAAAGCAGCTAACCACCAATGCATCAGGCTCCCTGCACCCTCCACAGCTTCCAAGCACACTCTCTCAGTCAAAGAGTGCGACCAGCTTGGCAGGCAGGGAGGAGTGAGCCAGCCTGCTCTCCAGGAAAACGGACCGCATCCTGAAGAAAGGGGGCGCTCTAAGGTGTGGCAAGCCAGGTAGCAGCAGCATCTCTGTGCCTGAGTCAGATCCCCAGCTCTGTGAGCCTCAGTTTCCCCATCTGTGAATTGGAGGTGAGCCTGGGTTTCCAGACAAGAACCTTGGGCTGGTAGATGGCGCAGAGAGTAAAGGCTATTGTTGCCAAGCCCAAGGAGTTGAGTCTAACCACTGGACCCCAGGTTGCAGAAGGAGAGAATTGCCACTCTGAAAATCTGTCCTCTGCATGCACACGCATGCGTGGGTGCACATGCACACACACACACACACACACACACACACACACACACACACAGTAATCTTTTAAAGATTTATTTATTTAAAAAGTTTATGTATATGTGTGTATGTACATGTGTACGTATGTGTATGTGTACATGTGTATGTGTGCACATGCGTGCATGTATGTGCATGCATGTGTGTATTGTATATGTGTGTATGTGAGTGTGCATGTATGTGTATGTATGTTTATGTATGTGTGTATGTATATGCATGTGTGTATGTGTGTGTGTACAGATGTGTATGTGTTTATGCACATGGAGCACAAGTCCCCACAGAGGCACAAAAGAGGATGCTGGACCCCCTGGAGCTGGACTTAGAGGTAGCTGTGAGCCACCTGACGGGGTGCTGGGAATAGAACTTGGGTCCTCAGAAGAGCAGCTGGTGCTCATCGCTGCTGAGTCGTGCGTGTCTCCAGCCTCAATTTTAACAAAAGAGTAAGCAGCACCTGGGAGACCAGTAGCTGTGAACTCGGGCCGTGCTAGACCCTTACTGAGCAGGTTTCTCTATGAGCCCAGTGGTGCTGGAGAGGTTTTTCTTTTCTCGTCTTTTTAATTTTAATTTTGTATTTTATTTTGCAGGGCAGGCTACAAGGGTGGAGGGACTGCGAAATGAGTGGAGTTTGGGGTGTACGACGTGAAATTCCCAAAGGACCAATTTTTAAAAATTATCTTTAAAGCAGGCTCACCTCCTGTGCTATTTTCCTTGGTTGAGGACTTGTGTGATCCAGTGCATGCTCACACTGGCGTGACCCGGCGTGTGCATGCATGAGGAGATCAGAGGGCAACCTCAGGTGTCATCTCTCAGGTCCAGTCTCCTTTCCATCTCCAGCCTTGGAGCCTGCTGGCGAGGCCAGGCTGGCTGGTGTGCCACCCTTGGGGATCCACCTGTTTCCACTTTCCAGTGCCGAGATTAAATTAAGCAAGCACCACCACGACCAGCATTGTCTACATGTGTTCTGGGAACTGAACTTGGGTCCTTGTGCTTGTAAAGCACACACTTTACTTCATTCTCTTGGCTGAAGACAGTGTGTGTGTGTATGTGTGTGTGTGTGTGTGTGTGTGTGATTTTTATTTACACACTGTGGGGATGTGACATGTGTGGAGGTCTGAGGACAACATGCAGGAGGAGTGTGTTCTTTCCTTCCACTGTAGAGGTCCCAGGGATCGAACTCAAGTCTTCAGGCTTGGCAGCAAGCACCTTCACCCACTGACCATCTTGTTGGCCCTTGGTCTAGGATTTTGAAAGTGTTACACACCCCACACCCACCCCTCAGGTGTGACTGCCCCTTTGCACCCTATCCAGACACTCCACACCAGACACCCACCTGCATCTAGCACCTCAGTTTTCTCCAGCCCCTGTATGGAGTAGAACTATACCCAGAGATCTTCAAGCACCCCCACATTCATTCACAGAGCTTTATGCTTGCAGACCTGTGTGTGCAGAGGGCTCCCCACCACACACCCTCGAGTGGGCACATGGGATCCCTGCACACTCACTAGGTGTTCATGGAGCCATATACAGTAGGGGAGGAAGGTGCATGTTGGGGAGAAGCCCTGATGTGAGGCCAATGTCCCCCAAGCCGCAGTCTTAGAGACCAACCTCAAGGCCTATGCTGCCCCCAGAGCTCCAGGCCTTTGCCTGAACTGCCTCTGGGTCTTCCTAACACTTAGTTGTCCTCTCTTCAGAGCAGCCAGAGCCTCCTCAGGGTTCCCATGGTCAGGAATGCCTCAGCTACACTGCCTTTGTGATGCACCCCAGATGCTGGGACCCTTGACCATCCACGCCACACAACCACTTAAGGACCCGAGCCAGTAGACGCTCCACCATCCGGTCCTTCCATCTTAACTTAGTGACTGTGACAGGTGAAGAGGGACACTGTAGGCTCAAGGCTCGCACTGATAGAAAGCTAGTGACTCGCGCCCCTGTCTTGTTGACCAGAATCAGTCACAAGGTGCCACCCAACCTCAGAGGCCCTGAGAAGTTTAGTTCTCCATGCTTGAAGTCCTTCCCTGTTACTACCCCCAACAAATGTCAAGGCAGAAAACAGTGTGCAGGATCGGGGGTGGGGGTGGGGCGCTTGCTGTGCAAGCGTGAGGACCTGAACTGGATCCCCAGAACTCACATAAAACACAGGGTGCCAGGGCACAGACTTGTGGTCCCAGTGCTGGGGAGGTAGAGATCCCCGGGGCTCAGTAGACAGCTAGCCTTGTTGACTTGCTGAGTTCCAAGCTAAATCAGAGACCTCATTTCAGAAAAAAAAGAATGGTTCCCAAGGACAACACCCAGGATTAACCTCTAGCCTATATGAGTGCATGCATGTGCTCCTACACACACACACACACACACACACACACACACACACATGCATGCCTATGTACCTGCATGTACCCACACACATGAACATATACATGAATACACACACATGCATATGTATATACACACAAAAAAAAATCCAAAACAAAACCAGTAGGCCTTCATTCTCTTACAGTTCTGAAAGGTCAACCAGTGCTAAGATGATTCCAATAGCTCTAGGAACACCCAGACGCCTCAGCTAGTGGCTTCTTCCTCCCTCCACCTTCAAAACCACACAAAAAAATTCCCACTTCCCCGTGCGACCTGCCTCTCTGCTTTTATTCATCCACTTGTATCCACGAGATCATCCATGGCAATCTTCCCATTTCAAGTTCCTTAATTATTTATCACATCGACAAAATCTCGTGTAGCTCAGGCTGGCCTCACGGTTGCTACACATCTGAGGGTAACCCTGAACTCTTGATCCTTCTGTTCCTCCTTCTTTGGATCTGGAATTAAAAGCTTGCACTACCAGGCCTGCTTTACTGGTGCTGAGGCCCAAACCCAGGGCTTGGTACATGTCAGTCAAGCTCTCTCCCAACTGGGTCACACCCAAGCCCACCTTTTCTGAGGTTCCTGAGGACCTTTCAGAAGAACGACCACTCAGTTCCCCTCCTCTGCGCTATCACTGTTCACCTGGCCTCTGCTGAGGACTTAAGGGCCAGTGCTGGTGAGAGCATCCCTACCCAGCAGTTGCCCGGGAAGTCTGCAGGGAGGGAAGGGGAAGCCTATGAATGAACGAACTTGGCAACAGCAAGAAGTGTGTGAGAACAGGGAGCCCAGGAGAAGGTGGGTGGACAGGACCATCACCTCGGGCACAGCCAGTGGGGACATGAACTCCCTTAGTGGCAGTCATAGCACAGGATGGGCCCTTCATGCCTAGGCATGGAGGGACTGTGAGTGGAGACATGTGGAAAGACAGGGCAGAGGAAACAGAACGGAGTCTTTCACTCTCCTGGGGCTTCCTCCACTCCGCAAGCTGCAGGGACCCACTTGTGTCTGCCCTCCCAGTCCTTGGATTACAAGCATGTACCACCACACAGAGTTTGAGGGGTTTTTTGGGGGGGGTGTTAATGTGGGTTCTGGGGATTGAACCCCGGGCCTCATGCTTGCACAGTCAACACTTTCCAGACTGAGCCACCCTCTCCCCAGCTCTTGCTCTTTACCGTGAACCCCTCAGGAGGTCCCCACACCATCCTTGTAGTGCCACACAGATGAGGGAACAGAGGAGCCCCCGACCCAAGTTCCCACGGCCAGGCAGCTGGCCGGGCTAGAGTTTACAAGCCTGTTTGGTGGGTTCGGAAAGCAACTGCCCTCACGGGGCAGCCCACTCGGAGCCGGGCGTTTGCCACGCTTTCACACTTTGCCATCCTGTCCCCAGCTCTTCAGATATTACACCTCATCAGCCAAACAGAGGTTCCAAAGCGGCTCTCATCCCTCACTCTTCCTCGGGTCGCCCTGAAATCAGGGAAGATGTCCTGAAGGGGACTGGGGTCTGAAGTTCCTCCCGCTGACAAGACACAGTGTGGCCGAGAGATGATCAGGGATGAAAAGGGAGAGGCCCGAAGCCCAGGTGACACCAGGGCCCAAAAATGAGGATTGAAGAAGTCAGCAGGATTGTGCAAACTGCCCACAAGCTGCCAGTCATCCCTGGGCAAGAGGAGAGTGGTTTACATGCCTGCCTGTGTGCCTACGTTAACTTCATCCACCCATACATGCACGCTAGCAGGAGGGGCTGGATTGGGACCGTAGGTGACAGACCTCACCAGGCCCTTCATCCCAGATACCTGTTCTGGATCACCCACCCAGGCAGTCCTCAGTCATCACTCCTGTTCGTACTTGTCTATTCCCTCATTCATTTCCCAAGTGTGTGCCAGGCATTGGGCAAAGCTCGATGGGTAAAAGCCACCATGTCTCAAGGAGCCTGCCTGGCCTGAGACCCTCAAAGAACAGCAAGGCACTAGATATAGGTACCCCTGGGCAAGCTTGCCACTGTGATAAAGGCGTGTGCCTGGAGCTCAGGAACCCACAGCAGAGGACTCTGGTATCTCCCTAAGAAAAAATATTTAACCACTGATTTAAAAATCAAAGCAAGATTATACACCTGATTGCCTCTGCAAACATTTTTTTCTTGTGGAGTTGAACATCACACTCAAAGTGGTCTTTAAATCCCAATTGACCTGAAGACTGACCAAGAAAACCACCTTGAAGTCACTCTCCAAACCCCTTGACTCCTGGAACCATGCAAAAGGCCTGGGGTCTTCCCAGTTTGTGAGATGTCTGGGAAAGGTGGTCCTGATGTTCAGTAGCTATGGCCAGGTCTAAGGCTCAGAATTCTGGGACATGTGGGCTAGGGAGATGGCTCAGTCCATCAGTTGTTGTCATGCAAGCATGGGGGCTTGAATTGGATCCCCAGAAACACAAACCATCAAGGCAGGGTGGAGCATGCTCGCAATCCCAGCACCGGGTAAGTGGATGAAGCTCACTGGCCAGTCAGTGCAGCCAAATTAGTGAGCTCCACCCAGGCCAGTTAGAGAACCTGTCTTTGAAAATAAGGCGGAGGCCAATGAGATGTTCAGCGGGGAAAGGCACTTGCCACGAAGCCTGATGACTTGAGTGCAACCTCTAGGACCCACGTGGTGGAAGGAGAGAACCAACTCCCAAAAGCTGTCCTCTGAACTCCACACACGCACACACACCATGCATGCACCCACACACATGCATACATGTGCATGTAAAATAAACACACAAAAAGTGTCATTTAAAACAAAATTTTAAAAGCTGGGTGGGGAGTGATTAAGGAAAACATCTGGACTTCTGGCCTCCACATGTGCATTTACTTAACTTCACATGTGTACACCTGCATGCTTGCAAACGCACACACAGGCGTGCTGGGTCTGGACATACTTTGATTCTAGGTCCCTGGACCACTGGGCCTTTGGGAAACTACGCCGCTGCCCCGGGCACATTTAAGAAGGAGACCCAGGTGTTGACCTGGGCTTGACAAGGCAGTCTTCCCTTTTCCCTCTCACATTTGGGGCAACAGTCTTTCTTGACTGTTCTCTGTCACAAAAGATGGAAAGGACATTGCCTTACCAGCGGCTACTGGAGACATTCTGCAAATGATGCCAGGACCGCGGGACAGAGAAGGCTCCGGCAGCATCTCTGGGTGCTGTAAGAAACTATAGAAGAGCCCCACAAATCACACTCTAATCAATTACCTCTCTGTTATGGTTTCAATACGAAATGTCCCCCAAAGGCTCCTGTATTTGAACACTCCGCTACTCCCCTCCCCCAGACGCTGCTGCTGTTTGGAACATTTATAACACATTCAGAAGGTGGAGGTTTACTGGAGGGAAGTGAACCCATGGGATGAGAGCCTGTGTGAGTGAGGTGGTGGGCTTGTGTGAGGGGAGGGCCTGTGTGAGGGAGGAGGACCTGTGTGAGGGAGGAGGACCTGTGTGAGGGAGGAGGACCTGTGTGAGAGGAGGGCCTGTGTGAGGGAGGAGGGCCTGTGTGAGAGGAGGGCCTGTGTGAGGGAGGAGGACCTGTGTGAGAGGAGGGCCTGTGTGAGGGAGGAGGACCTGTGTGAGGGAGGAGGGCCTGTGTGAGGGAGGAGGGCCTGTGTGA
>CABHPQ010001847.1:64421-85257 GCA_902168405.1 Peromyscus aztecus
TGAGGGAGGAGGGCCTGTGTGAGGGAGGAGGGCCTGTGTGAGGGAGGCAGACCTATGAGATACGGGCTTCCCTGACCCTCAGTTTCCGCCTAGATAGCCTGTCAGTTGAGGCTGAGTGTGCCTGAGACAAAAAAAAAAAAAAGTCTAGGTGGAGCTGGGGACACCGGGGAAGAGTGCTTGCCTAGCACACTCAACCTCCATTTGATCCCAGCACTCTCTAAACCAAGTCTGGTAGTCCACACCTGTAATCTCAGCACTGGGGAGGTGGAGGCAGGGGGATTCAAGTTCACAGTTGTTCTCGACTATATCGCAAGCTCAAGGCCAGCCTCAGCTACAGATGAGGTCTTGTTTCCAGGAAGAAACCCTAACAGCAAGAAGTCTGAGTGCCCAGTGTGAACCTGTCCCTCAGCTCACACTCAGACCTTCTCAGCTCACACTCAGACTGTCTCAGCACACACTCAGATCATCTCAGCTCACACTCAGACTGTCTCAGCACACACTCAGACCATCTCAGCACACACTCAGACCATCTCAGCTCATACTCAGACTGTCTCAGCTCACACTCAGACCATCTCAGCTCACATTCAGACCATCTCAGCACACACTCAGACTGTCTCAGCTCACATTCAGACTGTCTCAGCACACACTCAGCTCACACTCACACTGTCTCAGCACACACCCAGACCATCTCAGCACACACTCAGACCATCTCAGCACACACTCAGCTCACACTCACACTGTCTCAGCACACACCCAGACCATCTCAGCACACACTCAGACCATCTCAGCACACACTCAGACCATCTCAGCACACACTCAGACCATCAGCACACACTCAGACCATCTCAGCACACACTCAGACCATCTCAGCTCACACTCAGACCGTCTCAGCATGCACTCAGACTGTCTCAGCTCTTCTACTGCTCCGCTTCATTTTCTGGAAGGCAAGGAAGCAGTGTTATCTCTGCATCTCTGGTTGCCAGCCCAGAACGTCAAAGTCAATCAATCAAACTGCCTATTGAGTAAGCATCCTCCGCCCCTGGCACTGGCTTCCCGCCTGTGGCCCTGGGAAGAGGATGGTCTGCTCCTCCAGCAGCTGGTGACTGGTTGACTCCCTGTCCTCACCCCTCAAACACCTTCCCCTGGCCTCCAGCACACACCGAGGAAGTACAGTACAGGGCTTGCATTCCCAACAGCCATGTGACTCACTCTAGCCAATGAGACACAGCAAGAGTTCCTAGGAGACCCTGTGCTTGCCCATGGAGCAGGGAGCGTCATGTTGCCACCCCAAGGCAATAAGCAGGCCCGTGTGCTGACCAGGAAGATGAGAAGGACCTAGTTCCTGATGGCATCGCCCACCGATGATTCAAACCACTAACCATTCACTTCCAGAATATGGACTATGATAGAAAAGTTTGGGGGCTGGGGCTATAGCTCAGCTGGTAGTGAGCTTGCCTAGCACACATGAAGCCCTGGGTTCGAGACTCAGCACTTCTTAAAACAGGATACAGTGATGCCTGTCTATAATCCTAACACTCAGCATCAGAGTGTGTTGGAAACTTGCTTGGGCTACATGACACCCTTTCCCAAAACTTAATAATGACAATGATAAAATTTTAAAAATCTATCTTGCCAGCTGTGGTGACACAGTCTTTAATACCAGAATTTGGGAGGCAGAGGCAGGTGGATCTCTGTGACTCCAAGGCTACCCCTGTCTATATAGCAAGCTCCAGGCCAGCCAGGACTACACAGTGAGACCTTGTCAATCATACAAACCTTTTTTAGCCCCAGGGATAGGACTCAATGTTAAATCAAACAAATTTCTTTTTTTAAACTGCAGCAGGAGGAGGGGGGGGGGTTGTGCACATGGAAGTCAGAGAACAACTTGAGGGAGTCAGCTCCCTCCTTCACCATGAGGGCCCCAGGAGATCAAACTCCACCGTCAGGCGTGTGTTTACCCACTGAACCATCTCAGCAGCCCCGGGAGAGAATGTGCTTTCTAACTAGGAACTACTCAGCTCTGTAGCAACTGCTTTGCATACTCATGAGCTCTTTGTCAGACCTGCTCAGGCTCACCCACAGGGAAACTGAAGAACAGCTAGGCAGTGAGCTTCTGAGGAAGAGCGCCTGCTTCCTCCCCACAGGTGACGGCCTGAGGTGGCTTCCCAGGGTGCTTGTCTCACTGTCTCCCTGTAGGAGCCAGCCACTCTCCTCGGAGTCCATTCCGATCTCCCAGCCATGCTGGCCCCTCCAGCTCGGTTCAGGACCCACCATCTCTCTGCAGGCATTTGGTTCAGAGCTTCCGGGTTGCCTCCTTCCTGATACAATCTGGGGATCTTGATCAGGTTCGTTTTCTCTGCTGGTTAAAGAATAAAGAAGGCAGGAGAAATCTGCAGCTCCACAGGTAGCAGCCGAGAAACCTCAGGCACGGCAGGCAGAGTCAGCGGCTGACCGAGGCGTTTACTGGGGGAGAGGAAGCGCAGGAGTGCGGCAGACACACGGAGAAAAGGACCCTGGGCAAAGCAGAGTGGGGAAAGCCTAAAACGCTAGCCTCTCCTCCAGACCTGGGGCTTTTAAACCTGTGACGAGCCCTCCTCCCCTAGTTTAGGCTTGGTCAGTTTGAAGGCAGGACGGCTGCCTGGTCCGCAGCTGTTGTGTGACATGGACTGATGTGGCCTTGAACTAGCCAGTCCATCAGCAGGGGCCTGCGGGTGGGAGACCAGAGCTTACAAGGCCTTCGTTTTAAGTGGGCAGCCTTTTGTCTCCGACGAGGGGGTAAGGAAGAAGCTGGCCATCCTGGAAATTGGCCTCCTTTATTACATAACCATGGGCCCTCTCTGTTGGAATTCCTGGCCACTCCCCCAGCTACAGGACCGCACATGCGCTGTCCAGTAACCAGGCAAGAGGCTTAGTCACCCCAGGGCCTTACGTCTGACATAATCCCTGCGCTGCATGAGCATGTAATTTGTGCTCAGTGTGATCACGTCATCTATGCACATGCGCCTAGCTACGTAAGCCTATATGCGCATGTGCGGGGGGAATCCATAAAAGCGGTCTCACGTACACTTCCCTCTCTTCCTGCACAATCTTTCAATAGGCCTAAGCACCTCCTTCTGGTCCCTTCCGTTAATACACTCTCATAGTGGGTTTTGTCGTGCCTCGTGGATTTTCTCATGCGGTACACAGCACCACCTAATACATAACACTCTCCCTGTCTGCTGCCTGCCACGGAGTCCGTCTAATCCCAGTCTCCCACTGCCTCCTCATCTGCAGTAGCTACCATTACAGAGAACGTGGCACAACACCGCACTGCCCGTCACTACCGGAGGCGTTAGTTAGGTCCGCCACTAAAAGAGAGGGGTGTTGTTGCTGTTGCTGCTGTTGTTGCTGTTGCTGTTGTTGCTGTTGTTGTGTGAGCAGGGACTCATGCAGCCCAGGTTGATTTCAAACTCACTACATAGCTGAGGGTGACCTTGAACATATCTGCGCTTCCTGCCTCCACCTTCCAAGTGCTGGGATCAGAAGAGCGCATCACCAAACCTGGTGTATGTGTTGCTGGGAATAGAACCCAGCGCTTCTTGCATGCTAAAGACACCCTTAACAATTGAGATGCATCCTTGGTCCCAGGCAGGTACTTTATTCCTTCTTTACAAACGAGGAAACTGAGGCTCACACAGGTGCATCTGACAGCCTCTGAAGCCCTGCTGGTAATTAAAACAGTCAGGACAGACAGCTAGCCAGCTTCCGGGTGAAGGTCAGGCTCCTCTCTCCTCAGCGACCTGCAAAATGGCTTTGACCTTCCTTGGCCTGCCTTTAAGCTTCCTCCCAATTCAACCGGGAAAATCACAAAGAAAGCAGGGGGCTGGCAAGCTGGCAAGCAGGACCAGCCGCTTCTGGCCACGCCCCTGCGGCAGCGCAGGCCTGCAGGGTCTGTTTGCACAGTTGGGCCTGAGTTAGGCACCCACCTCCAGGGAAGCGGCTCAGCCAGGTCCTCTATTGACTCTGGGATTAGCGGCTCCGCTGGAGTTCTTTTCCTCTGGGATGAAAAGAAAGCGGACCGGCTGACAGGTAAACAGGCCACATTGTCCCCAACCTTGTCGGAGGGGGCCCCTTGGTGGGCCAGGCCTTTGAGGTTGCGGGGCTCCCTGGGCTGGGCAAGTCAGCTTACTCAGAGGGCTCGAGAGGGGCTGGTGCCCGCTGCAGTTTCAGGGACAGAGACCCCGCCTCCCTCCATTTTCTTCCCATGGATCTCTTGTTCATCGGCAGCCAGGGGAGCCGGGTCTCAAGGATGGGGAAGCCTGGCACAGTGGCAGAGCGTGGATCACGCTGCATGCCCATGAATGGCAGCCGGACGGAAAACTAGAAGCCCGCTTTGACCCTGTGCTCTTCAGGTGTGGGTCCAGTCAGAACTGACGGCTTTATTTCTGTATTCGAGGCCCCCGTCAGTAGTGAGGGTCACTAGGGAGTGACAGCCATCCACCTGTGGTGGTTCTGTTTTATGCATTCTAGAATGTTTGAAGAGCTGAACAGAGAGGACTGATCAAGGCCATGCCCGGTCCCTCCCACATGTCCGTGTGTCCGCTTCAAAGGGGACCCTACCGGAAGGCCTCACATTTTGAGGGTACCTGAATTCCATCAGCTCTGCCCTACATTGCTGTGTAGTCCCAGGCCCCCGCTCATCGTCTCTGGACCACAGTGTCCTTATCTCCATGCTCTTGCGGCTGGGGAGATGATGGCTCGGTGGGCTAAGTGCCTGTGACCCTTGCATAAGGACCTAAGTTCGGGTCCCCGGCACCCACATGAAAGCCAGCATGTTTCTGCATCCCCAGCCCCACGAGGACAGATTGCTAGAGTTCTCTGGCCATCCCGTCCTGCTAAATCAGAAAGCTCTGGACTCAGTAAGAGACCCTGTCTCAAACAACACAGAGAGCCGTAGAGGAAGACATCTGACATAGACCTCTGGCCTCCACAGGAGCACTCCCAGGTGGGTGGTGCACCCCACACACGTGCATGCACCACACACAAGAAACATAATAAACGAATGAATGAATAGAACAGAATATTCTCTAAGGCTGGCCCTTCCCTGTCTGACTGTGGGGACGTCACAGGAGTATGAGTCTTAATTTCAGAGGACAAGGAGGAAGACGGGCCTACACTCAGGCCTATCTCCGACCCACGTGGGGTCTGCAGGTCTATGAGACAGGTGCTCTGGTGCCACTGTGCTCCAGGAAGAATCCTGGGCTCCACTGTGACAAGTAGCAACATTACAGGCCTGAGGTCATACTGACCTGTGCAGTTCCAACCTGTTGCTCACTAGATGCCCATACCCAGCAACTCTGCCTCCCGCACTCGGTGTGGCCTTCACTTGACAGCTTCTGGGAACTGGGGTCTGAGGTGAGCATGGCTCAGCTTTTGCTGTTGCTGCTGCCCTGAGGCTTGCCTGCTCCACTCACCTCCCACATGTCATGCATGATGATGTTTCCTCCTAATTGAAATATTCCTCTATGATTCAAGGTGGGGGGAAAAAAACCCAGAAAATTAAATGGCTCAGGAAGTTCAGGAAAATTACAAGATTCAAAAGGCCCCTCCCTGGGGTTGGGAAAGCAGTAACAATTGCTGGCAGGAAGAGACTCTCCAACCTGCAGAGCTGCCTAGTAGTTAAACAGAAAGCTCTGAGGATGCTGCCTGCTTGTGCGAGCCATCACCGTGCTGGGGCAAGCTCTTGGGTGACGCAGCTACCTTTGAGTCATCCACTGTCCCTGCTCCACTAGTCTGGACTTGGGTGGACTTGTTCCTTTGGTCTGTCATCGGTGTCCTAGCTGCAGTGAATAGACCTTTGTTCACGTCTCCCCAGAAAAAGTCACACAACTTGAAAGGACACCCATTTCTTTTCCTTACCACCCAGGCACCAGCCCACTGTCCAACTTCCCAAGGACAGACCCAAAGCCTAGACAAAGCTAATTAAGCACGAAGTCCCATGGGAGCTCAAGAAAGTTCCCTCCAGCAGGCCAAGGCCCCTGCTGTATGGCATGAGACAGGCTATACTGGAGAACTAGGCTGAGCACAGAAGCTTCCAGAAGACAGGTGAGTATCTGATACCCTGAAGTTTTCTTTTTTTTTTCTTTTTCTTGTGTGTGCGCACACAAGCATACATGCTACAGCATGTCTTTGGAGTTCAAAGGACAATTTATAGGACCTAGTTATTTCCTTGTACTATGTGGGTCCTGGGTACCTGATCAGGTCATCAGGCTTGGTGTAAGACATCTTCACACACTGAACCATCTTGATGTCCCCCCACGTGTGTGTGTGTGAGTGTGTGTGTGTGTGTGTGTGTGTGTGTGTGTGCAGATGCATATACATGCTATGCATTTATGTAGAGGCCAGAGGTTGACATCACATGTCTTCATCAATTACTCTCCATTTTATATTTTGAGACAGGATCTCTCACGGACTCTAGAGCTCACCAACTCACCTAGACTGCCTGGCCAGGGAGCTCCAGGGGTCCTTCTTTCTCTGCCTCTCCACCATGCCTGCTAGGCCACTTTTTAAAAGGCAGTATTTATTGTTATTTATTGTGTATTTGTGTAAAAATGCATTTGGTTGTAGTGTGGGTGTATGCATGTACATGTGCACAATGTATGACAGTCAGAGAACAGCTTGGAGAAGTCAGTTCTTTCCTGCTACATATGGTTCCAGGGATGAAGCTCACGCCATCACACTTAGCCACAAGCACCTTTACCCACTGAGCCATCTTGATTGCCCTGCATCCAAACACGGGTCTTCATCCTTGAACAGCAAGTACCTTTGCCGATTGAGCATCTCTGCGGTCCTCCAGCCCCCCCTTTTTTTTTTTTTTTTTTCAGAATGGCCATGCATACAGGTTCTTCCTCCAGTTTCCCACCCTGTCTGGGGCCCAGACTCACCTCAATAGGTAGACTGCTCTCAAGTCCCCATAAAGACTCTGAGAAGAAGGGGATGGTACAGCCCAAACATGGCCAAGACTAAAACCAGACCCAAACCCTTCCCCAACGTGGACAGGTAGAGTAGAGCCCCCCCCCTCCCCACTCCCACTAAGAAACTTCAGTCCTTCCTGAGGATGAGAGCTGCTGGGAGGTAGGAAGGGTGCTGTGAGAGGGAGGGAGGGAGTGCCCATCCCTAGGTGTGTTCAGGGAATAACAGTCTGCTAGAGATGCCAATGGGGATTTCTGCTGAGAGGGAAGCTGAAGTCACTGCTGTCATCTCCAGGAAACGAGGCGTGCCCACCTCTAAACCTCACGTGTCCTTGTTGTAGAAGTCCAGCCACGCCTCGCTCCCTGCCAGCTCCTCTTCTGACATGCGGTGCACACTGACAGGAAGTCGTAGATTCTGGAAGCATCCATGTGGTTCTCTCCCAACCGTTCTGGCTTTTATTTAACCTCTGTCCACTGTGTAGGGCAGCCACGGTGCCTGCTCACAGCCAGCAGATGGTCACCCAGAGCAGCCCTCGTGCATGCGGGTTGCATTATTACATCACTGTGGCTAATACCATTAAGCTGGGGACTGGAACTGAAACACAGGGATGTTCATCTCTGTTTTTGCAATTGACCCAAACATTTTTGGTATGTGTTAAATCAAGTCCCAAGAATCCAGCCCAGCTAAAGCCTCCACCCAGGGCAGCCAAGACCAGCTTGGACTGGAAACCCACAACATACCAGTCCTTGGATCACACCCAAAACTGGCTAGTTATCAGAGACAAGAAGTTTGCAGAGTATATGTGCTCTGCAGTCTTCATTTCTCAGGAATGATGTCCCCAGGCCAAATAAAACCATTTTGCTCTGAAGCAACTCAACTGGTATGCAGAAGGGAGGTTCTCCCCGAGGCCATCTTGACTTTTGAAACTAGGGAGGAATAAGAACTAATAAGACCCTCATGACCACCTGATGTCAACCACTCCTTGCTTCTCGTTTACTTACTCCATGTTATAAGGTACCAACCTTGCAGAATAGCCAGAAGACAAGGTTACCATCAGGAGGATTTAAGCAAACCCAGCCCTATGCTTGGTCCTTAGGGTCTGGTCATAGTCACTCACACTCTTGGTTAGGCTTTGGATGCCTAAGATAAGACCACATCTGGGGAAGAGTTTGACCTCTGTGTCAGGTCACCTGGCCGGCTCCTGGCTCCAGCCCTCACAATAGTCAGGTTATTTGATGTCTCTGTGCCTCCATTTCTACCTCCATGAACGGGCATGAATGAGTCCAGTCTTTGAGGAACTGGGAAGATAGGTTGAGAAGGTGCCCATTAAGGACCTGAAACACAGAAATTCCCTCAGCGCTGCCTGTTCCCTTCCCAGAGCTCCACGAAGGACTGAACCTGGAGCAGCTGAGCCCATTGTTTGTCCCCTAGGAGCTGTGGGCATGTGGATGGACAGGAATCTAAGAACTGCTTTGGTTCATTTTTTAGTTGCTGAAACAAAACAGCTGAGGCCAGGGACTTTATACACAGGAGAGACAGAAAGTCCAAGACTGAACAACCCCATCTGTCCTCTTGTAAAGATCTTCTGCCAATGTCTCAACACGGTGAATGGCATCGTGACGGGTGTGCAGGTGAGGAAAGAGAGGTGACATGATGAGGCAGGAAGTCGGAGGGTATGTGGAATGATGCTCTTTTACAGCAACCCACTTCTGGAAACCGGCATTAACCACCTCCAGTGCTGGTGAGACCCACAACAGATGATCTGACCTACACAACTGTAAATGAATTTGAGTTGTTTTAAACCTCAGAAAAGAAAGGTGAGGGGGGCGGAAAGAAAGAAGGGAAGAGAGGTGAGAGAGAGGGAGGGGGTCAAGGGAGAGAAAGGAGAAGGGATGGGAGGGGGCAAAGGTGAGGAGAGGATAATTCTGTCACCGTTGGTTGGAGTATCTAAATCACGAGTCGCATCTTGTAGGCTGATGATATCAAGTTCTCACAGGTTTTCTGTGTAACTGTCATATCAATTGTTGAACAGGGGGTGTTGAAATCTTTGTTTATAGCCGTGTGTTTCTTTGTCTCTTCAGTGCTAGCAGGTTTTGCTTCACCTGCTGGGATGTTCTGTTCACTTGGTGGGTCTGTATCTAAGGCTGCTGTCTGTTCTTGGTTGATGGCCTTGTCAGTACGTAATGCCCATCTCTGTCTCTCTGATGTGAAGTCTACTGAATCTAACGCAAGCACAGCACTGCTTCCACTCCTGTTTCTGGCAGTTCTGGGCACTGAACTGAGGGGCTTTGTGCGTGGCAGGTAAACACTCCATCACTAAGCTACATTCCCAGCCCACTTCTTTCGTTGATTCATGTTTCTAGGATGTCTTTCCTCATCTTTTCCTTTTCAGTGTACTTTTGTAATTTTCATCAGGGGAAGTTTTTGTGTAGACAGCCTGTAATTCAGTTATGTTTGCCAATCTCTGTCTTTTAATTGATGTTTTTAGGTCTTTTATATTTAGTGTACCAATTGATTTTTAGAGCTTCCTTGGTGCCATTTTATTTTTTATTTTTGTCTTCTGCTTCTCATTTATGTATTTTCTTTTACTTTAGTTTATGAGAGTTACTAGCACACTTTAAAAGATCCCTTTTAGATAAATCCACTCTAGTTTATCTATAGTGTTTTAGAGTGTATCTTTTTGCACAGCAATTTTAATGGTTTCTCTAGATATGAAATTTTATAGACATAAAACCTCATGTCATCATTTTGTCTATTTAAGTGAACATAAAGATTCACCTTATTTTATGTCCTGCTTGTAATTTTCTTGTTTCCTCTACAAACATCATTTGAAATCACACTACCTAGCATTATAATTTTGCTTCTATTGTCAAGCATAATTTAGAAAACACAAAAAAGAGTATTGCATGTGCCCATATTTAACTCACTGTGTTATTCCTTCCTTCTCACTGTTCCAGATCCTCCTCTGTTTCTTTCCGTCCATAAAAGTTTCTTTGACGTTCTATCATTGATGGGCTAATAACAAATCTTAGTTTTCCTTTGCCTGGAAACTGTTTTGATTTACCCCTTTTTCTTTGTATTCTTCTTTTCAATTGTGTGTGTGCAGGGCCTACAGAGATGCCTCAGCAGGTAAGAGCACTTGCTGCTCTTGCAGAAGACCGGAGTTGGGCTCCCAGGATCTACATCAGGCTTCTCACAACCACCTGTAACTCCAGTTTCAAGGGATCCAACATCCTCTTCTGGCCTCTGCAGACACCTGCACACAGGTAGTGCTAGACATACACTCAAGCACATACATATGCACACAAAATTAAAAAATAAATATTTATTTATGAGGTGTGTGTGTGTGTGTGTTGTTGTTGTTGTTGTTGTTGTTGTTGTTGTTGTTGAGGACCTGTATATGGTATTGCATATGTTTATATGTTATATATGTGTATGGTATATTCATGTGAATGTGCAAATATGCACACCCATACATGTGTACGCGGAGGCCGGAAGAGACACTTGGTGTCTTCGTCTGTGGCTCTTCACCTAATTGCCTTCAGACAAGGTCTCTCACTGAACTAGAACCTCACCGTTCAGCCAGGCTGGCTGGCCAGCCAGTTCTCAGTCCCCTCTCTCCACCCCTCCGTGCTGAGGTTACCCGCAGCACAGCCACGCCCATCTTTTCATGTGGGTGCTGAGGTTTTAAAGGCAGGACCTCGTGCTTACAGAGCAAGTGCTCTTACCCCTGAGCCACCTCCCAGCCTCTTGCCTGTACTCTTGAAAGATAGGTTTGTGGGCAGCAGAATTAGGAGCTGACTGCTCTTCTCCTTCAGTACTGGAAATCCTCTGTCACTTTCTTCTGGCTTTTACCGTCTCTAATTCTGTTGTTGCTTCAATTTGTGTTTCCTCAATTTTCTCTGGCTGCTTTCAAGATTTTTTGCTCAGTCTCTAGTTGACAGAAGTATAATCATAACTTAATTATAATTGGCGTAGATTTCTTTGTGTTTTTTTTCCCATTTGGAATTGTCTCAGCTCAGGGTGGTATAACAAAATATCACACTCTAAGTAGCTTAAACAATAAATATTTATTTGTCACAGTTCTGAAGGCTGAGAAGCCCGAGATCAAGGCACCAGCAGACTCCATGTCTGCTGAGGGCTGCTTCGCCATGCTGGAAGGCAGGCTTCTCACTATGCCTGCACACGTTTCTAGAGGGAGGAAGCACTCAGAAGGATGCCAATCCCAGGCCCGAAGATGGCACAGTCATGAAGAGCTTGCTGCTCTTTCAGAGGACCAGAGTTCAGTTCCCAGCACCCACAACTGCTGTAACTCCAGCTCCAGGGAATCAATGGCATCTACTGACCTCCACAGGGACCCCCAAGCAGGTGTGTGCGTGCGCACACAAAGAAACACCCATACACATAAGTAAACACTGAAAAGGTGGGTGCTAACCTCATTTGGGGGTTCCACCCTACTGTCTTCATATCTCTGTGTTACCCACCCCCAAATGTACCTACCTCCTGACCTTTGCATTAGGGGGCTGGGCTTCAAGACAGGAATGTGGGGGGCGACAGAGACACTCGGTCCATAGGATGACTTGGTTCTCATCTTAGTCCTGAGGGCTCATGTTTCTTGCCAAACATGGGCAGTTTTGAATCATTCGTTTTCTTTCTGTATTTTTTTCTTTTTCGTGTGTGTGTGTGTGTGTGTGTGTGTGTGTGTGTGTGTGCGCGCGCGCGCGCACGCGCGCGCTGTTTTCACGTGTGTGGGGTACACATGTGTACCAGTGCATGTGAAGGCCCAAGGTTGATGTTAAAGATCATCCCCTCTCATTCTTCCTTACTTGTTGAGGCAGTCTCTCTCTCTCTGTCTCTCTCTGTCTCTCTCTGTCTCTCTCTGTCTCTCTCTCTCTCTCTCTCTCTCTCTCTCTCTCTCTCTCTGATTAATTTTGGCCCCTCATATAATATATCCCAATTCCGGTTTCTCCACTTCCCTGGTTTGTCCCCTCCCATCAGATCACCCTCTTTCTGTCTCTCATTAGAAAACAAATAAGATTCTAAGGGATAATAATAAAATATAATAAGACAGAGCAAAACTAACACATTGGAACTGAACAAAACAAATGGGAGGAAAAACCCCAGGAGTAGGCACAAGAAACAGAAGCCTCTTGTTCTCACACTCAGGAATCCCATCAAACCGCTGAACTGGGGGACATAATATATACACAAATGGCCTGTAAGGTAAAAAAGAGAGAAGAAAAAATAGACGAATAAAATAAAATAAAATAAATAAGATAAAATAAAGAGAGAGGAGGAGGAGAACAGAAAAGGCAAAACGCCATTGAGTTCATCTCCTGTTGGCCGTTGACTGCCGGGCCGGCAGCCACCCGTAAGAGTGGTTTGTTTCCCCAGCGAGACTCCTTTGGAGGAAGCTCAGTTTTCATTTGCAAGTGGTTACCAATTGGAGGTACCGCTGGGTTAGGCGTGGGGGCATGTGTCCACTTATTCTTCCAGCTCTGGGACCCCCATCTGCTGCAGACCTGTACCGGCCCTGTACATGAGGTCTTGGACTCTGAGAGGAGTTCATATGAGCTTTGATCCTGTTGATTTAGAGGGCCTTGTTTTCTCATGTCCTCCGTCCCCTCTGGCTCTCACACGCTTTCCTCCTGATCTTCCGTGGGGTTCCCTGAGCCATGACGAAAGGGGATTGATGGAGATAACTCATTTAGGGCTGAGTGCTTCAAGGTCACTAATATGGCTACCTGCTAACTCTGGGGAGCCCCTGTCTCCACCTTCCAGGGGGAGTTACAAGTAGAATTTCTGGAGAGCCAACCTAGTTCTCACCTTCAGTCAGAGTCATCTCCCAGGCCCCTCTTGCATGTTCTTAACTCCAGCCTCCTCCTCTTTCCTGGAACTCCAGTAGCGCATACATCAGATCTTTGACAGGGCACCACAGAGCCTGAGGGATTATCCTCTAGCTGCTCTTCTTTTGGCTTGGTTTGGTTGTGGCTGATGATGTTGTTGTTGGTTTGGTTTTGAGTTTAGGTTTGGTTGTTATTGCTGTTGTTTGGGTTTGTTTTGGTTGTTGTTGGTTTTGGTTTTGCTGTTGTTGAGTCTTTTTTTCCCTCTCCATTATTCAGGGAGGGTCTAGCTTCAGGTCCACGGGTCCTCTTCTCCATCACATCCACTCCGCTGTTGAGCTCATCCATTTGAGATTTTTCTTTCAGTTACTATTCTTTTCAGTTCTAAATGTTCGTTTAATTTTGTTTCTTTGCTGAGTTTTTCTGTTTGTTTTTGCTGAGGCTTGATATTTGTTGTTTCAAGTGTGTTTGTAATTGTCAAGTGCAATTTCTGTCACAGCTATTTAGTTTGACAGGGACGGGGTGAGGCACTACCTTGTCACCTCTAGATGGAAATAGAAGACCAGGCTCCATTCAGCCTCCAGTGGTTCCCGAGTAGGAGAGTTCCACATTGCTGCTGAGAAGGGTGGGAATTCTGGCTTCTGTATGGTCTTCACTGGTACTGAGAAGAGTCCTTGTACTGCAGTGTGAGTTCTGACGGTCCAAAAGGCCTCAGCTGACACCACTGTAGTGTGCGTGTGTGTCGGGGGAGGGGGAATACCTCACCAGGGCTGGGTGGGGATAAACGTCCCTGCTCATCTCACCCAGACCACGCAAGAGGAAGTGTTGGCATGCATTTCACTCCCTGAGCCATCTCCCCAGCCCCACTGGGCTCTTTTCATAGGAACCTTGCCTTTTCCAGTAGTATATTTTCTCTGCCAGTACTCTGGACTCAGTCACTTCCCTGTGAAACACTGGTTCCTTTTTTTTTTTTTAATGACTTAGAAACTAAGAACTATGAGTTACACGTGGCCACACAGTCATACTGAAAACTCCAGTGCAACATCGCCACGACCATCCTAGCATTTTATCTTCTATTATTTGTGAGTTCCTTTTCTGGGGAAACCTGCCTGTAATTATCTACAATATTTAATTGTTCAACACTGATATACAGAAAGAGTTCATGTGTACCTGTATGGGAAATAGATCTTCTGAGTCCAAGACAATTTCCGTGTGCAGTACTGTTCAACTCAGCCGCGCGGCAGCCAAACAAAACACAGTTTTCCAGACTCACTCAGTTCAGCTCTGTGTCCCTGCCTCCTTCCGTGTGATTATGCCGTTCACTTGTAATGAGGTCTGAGTCACTGGCCACATTCTACAGTTGATCTTACGTTTCCCTTGAGCTGGTGATGCTTTACAGTTTGTATAAAATCCCCCTCTGTGGTGTCTGGTCTTACGGGTTTTACAGGTGCCCAACTATCTTAGTCCCTTTTCCTGTTGCAATGATAAAAACACTCTAACAAAAGCAACTTCAGGGAGAAAGGCTTTGCTTTAGCTCACATCTCAAGATACCATCTGTGGTGGGGAAATCGAGGCACAGGAACCTGAAGCAGCTGCTCACCTGGCACCCGTAATCTGGAAACGGGAATGAATGCATGACCTTGCTCAGTTCCCTTTCCCGATTTATACAGTCCCAAACCCAAGTTAGGGAATGGCCGCAGTGGGAAGGTCTTCCCACTCAATTAAGTAGTCCAGACAACCCCCTCAGGTGTGTCCAGAAGGCCCATTTGCTGGGGGATTCCAGATCCTGTCAAGCTGACAATTAATATCAACCATCATACCAATCACCCACCCCCATTATTTTTGCAGATATTATTGTGTATGGTGTGGTGTGGTGTGGTGTGTGTGTGTGTGTGTGTGTGTGTATGCACAGGTGCACGCATGCCACAGCATGTGTGCAGTGGTCAGAGAACAGCTTTTGGGAATCCATTCTCTCCTCCCACCTCCCACCTCCCACCTCCCACCTTTATGTGGGTTCTGGGGATTGAACTCGGGTCATCAGGCTTGTGCAGCACTTTACCCACTGGCTGATTATCTACAAAGCTGCCATGAGACATTCCCGGAGGTCTGGGGAGTTGGCTCAATCAGTAAAGTGCTTGCTATACAAGCAGGGGGGGGGCACAAGCTCTGTTTCCCAGAACCCCCATTAAAAAAAGAAAACCTTGTGTGGCAACATGCCTGCAAACCCAGCATCAGGACAGGACACGTAGTCTAGCCAGCGAACCCCGGGTTCAGGGAGAGTCGCTGTTTCAAAAAGCACAGAGGGCTGGCAGGATGGCTCAGTGGGTAGAGGTGCTTGCCGCCAAGCTCGATGATCCGTCCTTGATTGCTGGGATCCACACGATGGAGGGAGAGAACCAGTTCCTACAAGCTGTCCTTTGCTGTATGTTCCTCTGCACACTCACATACACATACCAATAAATATGTGAATATAATTGAAAAACTTAAAAGAAATAAAGAGCAGTTGTGGGGTTTGTTGTCGTTTTGTTGAAGGAAAGGGGAGCCTTGGCTGGTAAAGTGCCCGCTGCACAAGCGTGAGGACCTGAGTTCAGATCTCCAGCGTCCCGTAAAAGCTGGTCATGGCAGTGAACATCTGTAACCCTAGTGCCGATGGACAAAACAGGTGAATTCCTGGAATTCATTGACCAGCCCACCTAACTGAACTGATTAGCTCCAGGTTCAGTGAGAAACACTGTCTCAGAAAATAAGGTGGAGAGAGACCGAGAAAGATACTCCATGGTGAGCTCTGGCCTCCACACACAAGCACACCCACATGCACCTGTATGGGTACATATACACACAATTTTTTGCGTGTGTGTGTCCAGTTGTTACAACTGTTGGAATGTGTTCTAATTTCCTTTCTGTTGCTGTGATTAAAAACAACTTGGTTAAGAGGGGTTATTTCATCCTATACTTTAAGCTCACAGTGTGTCATTAAGGGAAGCCGGGGCAGGAGCTTGAAGCAGAAACCACAAAGAAGCGCTGCTTCCTTGCTCCCTCCTAGGCCCACATTAAGCTACCTTGCTAACAGACCCCAGGTCACCTGCCTAGGAATGGTTCCACCCACAGTGGGCCCACATCAATCAGCAATCGAGAAAATGCCCCCACAGACATGTGCACACACCAGTCTGATGAAGACAATTCTTCCATCAAGGTTCCCTCCTCCTGGGTGTGTCGACAACCGAGACTAGCCATCACAAAAGGAATATCACTTTGACAAATTATCTTTGTGCTTTGACTGAAAATAGACCGAGCACACATGGATATAAACGTCTATTTCTGGACTCTTTCCTGTGTTATAACCGAATTCACTGGGTTGCTGCATCTTTTAAAGGATCAGATGGGGCCCAGGATGCAGTTCAGTTAATTAAGAGTGCTTTGTAGCATACAGGAAGCCCATCCTTGAGTAGATGGAGACAGGAGGACCAGAGGTTCAAGGTCAGCCTTGGTTGTACATCTAGTTCAAAGGCACTCTGGACTATGTGAGGCCCTGTCTAATAAATAAACAAACAAATAATGAAAGGATTAAGCAGATTAAGTTTCTGACTTTATTCTTTTCAAAATTGTCTCTATTCCAGTTCTGCACCCACAGGACCCCACCCCTTACCTGAGGGGGACTCACCCCTGTCTGTCACCAACCCCTGAGTGCAGCACTTAACCATTTCCCCTCGCCTCCTGCAGCTCAGTGGTTGCTTTGGTGGCCTCATTCTTTTATTTTTTTAAAGATTTTGTTTCATTATTACTATTTAAAATCATATGTACATGTGTGCATCTGTGTGTGGTATGTGCATGTGGGTGCAGTGCCTGCAGAGGCCAGAAGAGGGAGTCAGACTCCTGGATTTGGAGTTCCGGGAAGCTTCAGGCTGCCAGACACAGATGCTGAGACCTTCCTCCAGCCCTGTGTCCCTCTTCTAGCTGGCTCCACACACTCTCCTTTCCCTGATCACCACTCACTTCCCCCCAGGGGAACTCCAGGGTCTGAAATTACCCAGGCCCCACTGCCTCTCCTTCCCCCATCCCTGCTGAATTCCCCATTCTCGTATCTTGTCTTAACCATGGACACCAAGCCCCTCAGACCCTCTGCCCTGTCACCCACTTCCAAGTCTGTCTGCCCAGAGGACACAGCAGCCTCAGAACCACAGAAACCAGGCTTGGCCCTGGCTCTGCCTCTCCAGAAACCAGACTTGGTGCCCTAGAGTCTAAGTCCAGCACTGGAGCTGACCTGGAGGGACAGGACAAGGTCAGAGCCCCTGTGCCCTCTGACCACACCCCACAGGCCATCCTCTCTGGGTAGGATATCACCCCATGAGCACCTTGCAGCCCACCCCGTTGCCTTGCCTCCCACTTCCTCAAGCCATGCTAAAACCAGGGTGGTGGGCCTCCTGCTTCCCCAGTCCTCACCCCAGCAAGCAGTCTTGTCCCCATGTGGCCACTGGGCTCTTCAGATGACCCCGAGAGAGCCTAGGGAAGTCACGTTCTGAACTTCACTTATTTACTATGCAATCTTATTTGTGTTGTTTAGGGCTTTCTAGAAAATCAGGATCTATGTGAGGGGGTGTGTGTATAACAATGTATTTTATGAGGGTTGCCCACAGGTGCATGGGTGAGGGGTTATTTATAGGAGCATGGGCACCTTGCCAGTGGCTACACCACTGAAGAAAATGTCCCTCCCTCTCCCAACGACCGGTAACTGCCTACAGATCCCCAGGGATGAGTGGGACTTGGAGAGACGGAACGCTGATGAGTCCAGTCTTCTGCGGGTCTTGTGTGGGTTGTCACAACTGCTGAGAGTTCAAAACGCGGCGCCCATACCATGCCCTGAAGACAGTGCTCCCTGCAGGCCGCCCCTTCCTCAGGCTCCTACACCCTCCCCACTCCCTCTTCTGTAGTGTCCCCTGAGCTTCAAGGAGGTCGAAAAAATGTCCCATTTAGGGCTGAGAACTCAAATGTCACTTGCTCTCATCCCTCGGGCCAGTTATGAGTCTATGCAGCGGCCACTGCCTACTCTAAAGAGCACCTTCTCAGACCAAGGGAACACGGTTTCAGGGCCCCCTCCCCTTCAGTGAGTGCAAAAATGTGTTCAACCCAGGGGTGCTGGAAGCCCACCCGGAACCTGGTTCTCGACCTCACTTCTTCAACGTCCCTCGCACTCCCCACTAGGCCTGCTCTTCCTGAGAGGTGAGTCATGAACAACTCACATGGCCTGGAGGAAAAACTTGTGCCTCAGGAACCGTGACAGAGAGGTTTCAACCAGTGTGGACACGGAGGACTAGTGTGGACACCGAGGGACTAGTGTGGACACCGAGGGACTAGTGTGGACACTGAGGGACTAGTGTGGACACTGAGGGACTAGTGTGGACACCGAGGACTAGTGTGGACACTGAGGGACTAGTGTGGACACCGAGGACTAGTGTGGACACAGAGGGACCAGTGTGGACACCGAGGGACCAGTGTGGACACCGAGGGACTAATGTGGACACTGAGGGACTAGTGTGGACTAATGTGGACACCGAGGGACTCCTTGAGGAACATCATCTCCAGGGACCCAAAGAATGAACAAGAGTTCTTTCTATAGGTTACATAAATCAGAACAAAGTTAAATGACAATGCGTGTGTGAAAATGCCATAATGAAGGTCATCACTCTGTATGGTAGTCTAAACAACTAATTAGAAAGAGAAAGAAAGGAGGGAGGGAGGGAGAGAGGGAGGGAAGGAGGGAGGGAGAGATGGAGGGTTGGGGAGATAGCTCGGCACAGAGCATGCTTTGAAATCACCTGGGTGCTTTCAGTTGATCTGAATTCAATTCCCAGAACTCATGTTAAAAACAAAACAAACAAACCAATAAAAACAACAACAAAAAACCCAAGTGTGGTGGTGAATGTTTATAATCCCAATTCTGGGGGAGCTGGAGACAGACAGATCCCTGGATCTTGCCTGCTTGGCAAGATCCAGGCTAGTGGGAGACCTGTCTCAAAACACAAGGGATGACAGCTGAATCTGTCGTGTGGTCTCCACACCCATGTACTCATATGTGTATGAGTGCTCCCCACATGTGTTCCTGTGATGTGCAGGTACACCTACAAAAGGAAAGAAAGAAAGGTCAAGAAAGGTCACCCCAGGGAAGGGCACACACAAGTACCTGGGGACAGGGACGGGGTGGCTTAGGCTGAAGGGATCCTGCCGCAAGCCCCGCTGTGGAGAGGCCCCTGTGTGGAGGAATGGAGCCTCCTGCCCTGTCTGCTCTCCTCTCGGATCAGCCACTACCTCACGTCCGACTTCTTCACCCTCCACTCACTCTGGAAACCACCAAGCATGATTTACGGCAGCCTTCACACGGGTTGGGCAGGATGCACCGGATCAGACCCACTTGACCTTCTGGCGGCTTACTGGTTCCGGCTTAGCTCCTCCTCACCTTGGACTCCCAGGAGCCCCTCCTCTCACCGGGACGCCCCTCTGCCTCCCTCTGTGCTGGGGCCTGTTGCTTGTTTATCGAGGACGCTGAGCATCTTAAGAGTCCTCTCCCACCTAGTTCTGACTGCACCCCTCACGGTCTTGGGTACCCCGACTGGGACACCCTGACCCAACCTTGTTAGACCTCTGTCTAGTTGTAAGCCACCATCCAGTCGACGACGACCACAGCAAGAACAGTGGACCCGACGGTCCCTTTGCCCTTCGCTGTCCACGCCTCCTTCAAAGTGGTGCCTGTCCATCTGCATTGCCACCCCCAAATCTCCTCCCTAGGTCAGGTCCAGGTCTCCCAGACACACACATACACACACACACACACACACACACACACACACACACACCTCTTCTTGCTTTTTCCCTCCCCACAACCTCCCAGCACACTCTCTGTCAGGGGTGCTGCTGTGCCCTTCTAATGAACCTCAGGGGTTTTTAGGTTCTTTCAGGGGTGTCTAATCTTTTTGACATAATATTTTGGTCCACAAACATGTCGGGCTGCCTTCATAGCTATCCTGGGACACAAGCTGGACATGCCTGGAAGTCATCTTTTTCTAGAGGCCCTGCAGACCTGTGGTCTCTGCCCACCCCCACCCCTCACCCCCGCCCCCGCCCCCACCCCATCCCCTTGCAATCCCGAGCTATGTTTCCTCTCTGCCTCCTCCACTCCAGCCACTCCGGCTTGTCAGTTCCTCTGTCTTTGCATAACAGATTCCCACAAAGGTTGGGAACTGAAACCATCACTAAGCATTTATTAGTTCACACAGCTCCTGGGGGACAGGAATTCGGGAGCGGCTGAGCCAGGTGTTTCTGGCTCAGGGCTTCTGCGGCTTTAGCAGAGAGGCCGGCAGGTCACCGAATGGAAAGGGGAAATGGCTGGTGGCATCTTTCAGGAAAGCCAGCCAAGGGACAGAGCTCCCCTCTGCGTTCCTTCAGGCTTGGAGGCCTGACGGGGAAGTGGCCACACAGCCAAAGAGGCCAATCTACCAGAAAATGTAAGGATTTCACACAGCAGAGCAGCTGTTGGGCAGCAAACATCGGAGATCAAAGGAACCAGGAGGGCTGTGGGTGCAGACCAGTCAGTGGAGTGCTCACCTACCATACAGAGCCCAGCATCGCATAAGCCTGTCACCAAAAAAAGGAGAAGGAGAAGGAGAGGGAGGGAGAAGGAAGGGAAGGAAGGAAAAAAGAGAGAGGGGAAGGAAGGAAGGAAGAGAGGCAAGGACGGAAGGAGGGAGGGAGGGAGGGAGGGAGGGAGGGAGGGAGGAAGGAAGGAAGGAAAATAGAGAGAGGAAGGAAGGAAGGAAGGAAGGAAGGAAGGAAGGAAGGAAGGAAGGAAGGAAGGAAGGAAGGAAGGGAAGGAAGGAAGGAAGGAAGGAAGGAAGGAAGGAAGGAAGGAAGGAAGGAAGGAAGGAAGGAAGGATCAAAAGGAAGGGGGACTCTAGCCCAACCCAAGTGTCCCCAACTTCTGTAGTTTGTGACTGTAGCCATGTCTCTCTCCTGACGCCTGTGGTCCCTGACATCTGGGCATGCAGAGTCTA
>CABHPQ010001848.1:0-19095 GCA_902168405.1 Peromyscus aztecus
CTATAGTAAAGAGTAATGTATTATATGTCTCAGAACTGCTAACAGAGTAGATTTTAAACAGTCTCACAACAATGAAATAATGGATATGTTAATTAGCCTGGATTGCTTACTCCATGATGCTGAAGTGTATCAAACAACACATTGTACTCTACAAATGAATGCAATTATCATTTGTCAAATAAAATAAAACAAAACAAAGGAAAATTTCTTGGATGAAAGGAAGAAGATGAGTAGCAATTCAAAGAATTTCAGCATATGAATGATTCTAACATCACATAGTTTTTGTTCTTTTAAATTTTTTTTTTTATATTGCCAGAAGAGTAAGGTTGCAAACCCCTCATTGTGAGTGCTCTGTTGGAAATAGTAGTATGATAACTTCATGATATAAGACTTGCAACTCTGCATTTCCTAGGTTTGTAACATCTCAGGATAAAGACTTTGGATATTTAAACCAGCATTGCTATTATTAGGAAGGGGTAGATTTGAGTTGGCTGTTTGTTTATTGGTATGTGTGTCTACACACATTGTAGGGGGGTGTTTGTCTATAAAGCTGGATCATTATAGGATATTCTCAAATTGTTACAAGCCTGTATTTAGGAGAGAATATTATTCTTTCAATCATTAAACGCATATTTATAGTGATTTACTTTGGTGCCTAGGTTCTGGAAATATAGTAGTAAACAAAGTAGTGGAAGTTTCTGTCTTCATAGAATTCTTATTCTCATAGAGGTGGGCAGCTAAGGAAATAAGGAATCAGAAGTACTACTACTGAGAAAAGTAAATGAAGAAAAACAAGGAGTAAAGTGATTTTGTGAAGTTAGCTGATCAGTGTGTAGCTTGCACAATGTCATTGTGATGGTGAGTGTTAATATTCAACTTGACAAAACCTAGAGAGATGACCTCTAAGTATGCCTGATGTATTAATGGAATACCTGCCCACTGAGGATGGCACCATTCTCTAGGCAGGGGATCCCGGGCAATATAAAAGCAGAGAAAGTGAGCTAAGTACTAGTAAAACAAGTATTTATTACAGTCTTCATTTGAATGCAGATGTAATGTGATTAGCTATTTCAGTCCCTGATATCTTGACTTCCCCATCATGATAGACCTTAACCTGGATCTGGGAGTCGAAATAAAACCTTTCTCCCTTGTCTTGCTTTTGTCAGAACGTTTTATCACAGAAGCAGGAGCTGAAACTAAGACAGTGATGCTTGTCCAGGAGTGTGAAACCGGAATGGGAGCCAGCTGTGTAGACATTCTGTGTAGACAACTATAGCTAGAACATTCCAGACTGAAAGAAGAGCTTGTTTTAGAAATTGTTGACATGTTCCTGGATTTTTTTTTTTTTTATGACTTCAAAGTCCACATCATCAAGCTTGGCTTTGAATAGTTTCCACATTAAGGGAGTAACGAGAGTGAATGACACTTATTGTCTTTACTGTGAAAGGCTAGAATATTCTTTGAGGTCAAAGGCAAATCTTGCAAACTAAGTTTAGATGTACAAATGGCTTGGGAAAGTGTATAAATTTAATAAATTGGCTGTTTGAAGATGGTGAAAGAAAATCTTTGCTGGATTCATGTAAATTTAGTTTTTTTTTTAATGTCAGCTTCAATCTGTGGACATATTTGGTGTATAAGTTGGGACATTGCTTTCTGACAAAAATATGATATACCTGTTTAATGTGTCATAGCCAGAAGCAGGTCCCTTTTGAAGAAATTAATGATTTTTTACATCTAGTTCATAGTAGACTGGAAATTATATTGATCATAGATACTGGAAGCATTTTTAGTATATATGCAAATATTAGCCCAGTTGGGTCTTCACATCAATTAGTTATCCAATACCAAATGGCTAGCCCTGAACATGTGCATTCAAGTAACATTACACAGACTGAGAATGTTATATTTATGAATATACAAATATAAGAAACTCAGAGTAGCAAGTCTTGTGTCATGAAGTTTTATACTAGCATCTCCGATAGCACACTCAGAATGAGGGGCTTGCAGCCTTACTTTTCTTGTGTCACAAGCAAAAATTTAAAAGACCCAAAACGATGTGATATTAGAATCATTCATATGCTGAAATCCTTTGAATTGCTAGTCATCTTCCCTTTATCCAAGAAATTTTCTTTTGTCTTATTTCTTTTAAATTGACAAATGATAATTGCATTTATACATATACATACATGCATACAATAAAAAAATTTAAAAAAAACAAGCATGAGTTTGAAAGAGAGTAAGGAAGGAGATATGGGGGGTCTATGGGGAGGGTAAGGAAGGGGGAAATTATGTAACTGTATCATAATCTCAATAAAAGAAAGAATAAGAAATCAGCCTAAAAGTAAATCATTTAAAATTTCTTCTATGCGAAGCATCTTTTATGATAAGTTAAGAAAGGAGATAGAAGATCTAAATGGGGATGGAAAAGAGCAAAAAAGCCCTTGCTTTATACAAATGGTGAAACAAAAACCTTTGAGATGTCTTAATTTTAATTGCAGAAGCAGAAAAGAGATGAAGAGACAAGGGATGGTACCTAGCAGATAACTGACTGGGGTTAGGCAGTACCAAAGGCTCCTATGTTTAAACCTTGCCCTGAATCCTGTCACTGCTGACCATATGGGTCAGCATTATACCCTGTTCACATAAGCTTTTGGGTTGTTAATTCTTGCAATCAAGAAATACAAACACTCTGGTCTATGAGTATAGCAGAATATCATTAGGTATCATTTAATTGACTTTTTTTTTTGCCAGTCTTGTTTGGTAATCATCATCAGAGAGGCTCCATCCAGCAACTGATAGAAGTAGATGCAGAGACCCGCAGGCAAACATTAGGCAGAGCTTGGGGAGTGCTGAGGAAGAGGGGAAGGAAGGATTTTAGGAGCCAGAGGGATGAAGGACACCCCAAGAACACAGGCCACAGAATCAACTAACTAGGTCATATAGGGTCTCACAGAGACTGAAGTGACAATGGAGGAGCCTGTATGGGTCTGACTTAGGTCCTTTGCATGTATGCTATGATTATGCAGCTTGACATCCTTGTGGGACTCCTAACAGTGGGAGCAGGGGCTGTCTCTGACTCTTTTGCCTGCTTTTGGGAACCCTTTCCTGCTACTGGGTGGCCTCATCCAGCCTTGAGATGAGAGTATGTGCCCAGTTTTATTGTATTATTATTATACCATGCTTGGCTGATATCCCTGGGAGGGCTGCTGTTTTCTGAAGGGGATGTGCTGTGGGATGTTCTGTATGTTAAATGTGTTGTTCTGATTGGTTAATAAATAAAACACTGATTGGCCAGTAGCCAGGCGGGAAGTATAGGCGGGACAAGGAGAGAGGAGAACTCTGGGAAGTGGAAGACTGAGTCAGAGAGATGCTGCCAGCCGCCACCATGAGAAGATGTTAAGATACCAGTAAGCCATGAGCCACGTGGCAAAGTATAGATTTATAGAAATGGATAAATTTAAGATGTAAGGACAGTTAGCAAGAAGCCTGCCACGGCCATACAGTTTGTAAGCAATATAAGTCTCTGTGTGTTTACTCGGTTGGGTTTGAGCGGCTGTGGGACTGGCGGGTGAGAGAGATTTGTCCTGACCGTGGGCCAGGCAGGACTGGAGAAACAGGGATGGAGGAGGGGTGCATCTGGAGGAAAGGAGAAGTGGGGGGAAGGACTGGGAGAAGAGGATGTAATATATGAGAAAAGAACAAACACACACACATGGACACACACTTCCTATTATAGATTGTCATCTTATCCCAGAGGTTTCCCTATATCCCACAGTCTGCCCACTTGTACATAGCCCATGTAGGTTACAATGCTTTTCTTTCTAGAAGTTTATGGAAAATGTTCTCGGCTCTGACTCTGTAGACACAACAGCTACATCACTCTGGGCCCTGGAAGTTTCTCAACCTGCCTCTTCCCTACTCTGACTAGTATTTGCTGTGACTCAATAAATACTTTACTTCAATAATTCCTTGGTCTCCAAGGTTTGGATTTAACGCCTGTGTAGTTGTTGAGTGGTTCCTGCACATTAAAATACATTAAAGTGTGATTTAATTTGCAATTTCCAATTTACATTTCACTTATGAAATACTGTTGCATATGGGGAAACACACCTTCAGTACTATAATGATGCACATAAGTTTACTGAGGCAATCAGGTTCCTTTCATAGGATGGAAATCTGATTAGTCTTGCGGCTGCATGAGGTGGTAGCAGGACAGAAGCCATAGCAACTAACTGATGCCTCCAGGAAAGGTTTTGAGCACCCTGGAATAATAAAGCAGTGATTTGATCACTCTGCCTTTTGAAATGCTTAAAAGTAAGGACCAATGATGAGACTTGCTATTGAAATGTTCATCAGGTAACTATACAGTAACCCAGCTTTGTTAGTATTTTCTCCATTTTTAAGAAAAGTTCTTCAGCTTCCAATCAAGGGCGTTTCTGCAGAGGTATTATGGGACAAAGGGCTCCAATATCACACAGAAGGATTCAAGACAATCTCACATGATGTATCACTTTTATCTCTGTCCTTTGTTTTCCTGTTTCCATTCAGTATCATTGTTAGTATAAAGGGCTTACAAAGTGTCGGGAACCAGGACTGGAATAACACAAAAGCTGTAATACAGTAGGATTATCATCATCATTATTATTATATTTCAGTGGTAAAATAATTGAAAACGTTAATTTTAATATGGGTCTATTGGTTACTTAAATGTCAAAGCTCAGAGTGCAGTCAGAACAGAGTTCTCTGTCCCTCACTGGATCATTCGGTGGAAAGAGCTCTTTATATTCTTGCAACCTCAGCTTCCTCATCTGCAGAGTGAAGGGTACCAATACCTTCCTCACTAGACCATGATAAAGAAAAAAAGATTAAGTTATACTTCCCAGCAAGATATAGGATTACTCATGGATATTTAATATCATATCAGATTTTTATGGGATGCAGTTAGGATACCAAGCAACAAATTATATCCTGTAGAACATATTAAGATATGGAAAGGACACTTTTGTGGTATAAACATTTGAAGGAACTGTATTTTTAGAAGTAAAACCCTAGAAATCATGTAGTTCAATGTTTTTATTTATTTTGTTGGGAAATAAAATAAAAACAAAAAAAGGAATATATGCTTCCAAAATCTGTTTGGTTATGTGTGACACATCCAAGATCAGTTTTCTGACAAACGGATATGAGCTCTTAGAATGTTCTCTTGGGATTCAAGAAGATGGCTCACTGGGTAAAGGCACTTACCATGCAAGCTTGACAACTTGGATTCAATTCGCAGACTAAGGTGGAAAGAGAGTACTAACAATCAAAATTTTCCTGTAACCTCCATCATGTACACGACTTTCTTTCATGTTATTCCTGAATGCATCATTTAATGCAACTAAGGCATACATATCTACCATGTAATCAACACATTGCAGATATTTGTTTCAATTGTACAAGTTTTCACACATTATTTATTCACTTCCCATGTCTTTAGCTTAAGAATATAAGATTTCCTTCATGACAAGTGTTTTTGTTTTCAGAAAAATGTCATGTGGTACATCTTTATGTGTCCCCCTACCTTTTTGGGGTCAGGGTAGAGGAGAATTTGAGGAGGATGTGACAGGTCAGGAAAATGTTGGGAAAAGAGATACCACCCAAAGTCCATGTTTCCTATTGCAGGAGACTAGAGTATCAATACTTCATTTATTATTTTGCAAATATTACGAATTATTTTTTCAAATCTTAGAGTTAAGAGAAATCATTAGTATTTCTGGAATTAAGTAATAGAATTATTTATAAACTGACGTTTGACTTATTTGTATTTAATGCATATACCCTGGTCCTGAAATAAGTGGTAAGTGTGGACTTGAAAACACAACTCAAACCCCAAAGGGAATAAAAGGTTATTATGCACAAAATATGAATGACCATGGCCTGGGACACAGATTCAGTTTACCCAAAATACCATGTCCTAAAGTAGCAATGGTTTCATGAAGTTTTGTGTTGATAAAACAAAGAAAGTCATAAATCGAGGCATTAAAATATATTGGTAGATGCACTGGAAGGTGGATTAGAGTAGAGCAAGGAGATTGCACCATATGCTTCGGATTCTGTTGGTGACATCCTTAGGTTGTGCTGGTGGAGGCTAAGGTGTATTTGTACATTCAAAAATAATCTCTCTAATCATTTTAAGATTAGGTGGTAGGTCAAACACAGAGGTGGGCAATAAATGGCTTTTAAGAGTGTTAAAGATGGGCCAAAATAGTTTGACTCTGGACCTATAACATTCTAGCTCTCTACACTTAGAGAAATTCTTATTAATTCATCAGCTTTGTAGAGGTATTAACACTTGTGTGCCTTTTATTCCTGGGAACTTCATTTTACATGAGATATGATGATACACTCAGCTCATTGAATGGCTGCGTGTTTTCTACAGCACCTGTTCATTTATTTACATAATATTTCTGTCTACAGCCAATAACTAGGCAGTCCAATTTAATGAAAAGAGAAAAAGAGAACATCAACTCTTTTGATCATTCCTACCACTCTTCTCCAGGAAGCTAAGTCTAGTTTATTTTGAAACTTCATACTCAGGAGACAAGAGTATACTTTAGTAGAAATTAGTTTCCTAGGGTAATCAAAATTCTGAGATGAATGTCAGTTAATTTACATTCTCTGCTTTGCAAATCTAATTATTTTACAGGACTGTTGAACAGAGTACATTTGGATTATGAATTCTATATTATAGTGACTATTCAAATTTCTGGTATTCTTTCAGTATAACAATACAAAGGTGAGTTTTTTTTTGATAGCGTATGCTATCAAAAAGCTCATGAGGTACTACACTCACCTTGGTATATATCAGATATAGCATCATACATAAGCAATCCCAGTATTTGAGAGGCTGAGGCAGGGGGATGATCAAATACGATACTCTACCAATTAAAGATAGAAAAGAAAATCAAATGAATTCTGAATGTGTTGTCAACGTTCATCTATTGGGCATTTATTTTGCTCTTGATTCTTTAGCTAGAGTAAAGTAAATTAATTTTTTTTCAACTGAATGTATAGGTTAGATACCAGAAAATATTTTCCTTACAAAAATTATCAACCCATGTAATGTTTGTTTGTGGAAAAACATTATACACTTCATTTCTGCAATTCTTTAAAGAGGAAAAAAATGGACAGGATGATAGTGAGTTATTGTAAATAACTTGCAGGAAAACTAAACCTGGATCTCTGTTCTGTAACAAGCCAGTCCATTCCAAAAGCCTAATAAATGCTGAATTATAAAGTAACATTATTCCATAGCCCCTGGGGGAGGACTCTCAGTTCTAATAAGACTTTTCTAACTCTAATTCACTTGATTTGCTATGGTGTAGGTAATAGTCATGAACTCAACACGATGTATAAATGCGAAGTGTTTTGTGGTCTCGATATGTCAAAGATGAGATTTCATTGTTAGAAGAATTATAATAAAGACTGATTAGTGCTCCTGAAATGGGTATCTGAAGACGATCTATATAATATCATAGAGAGCGAACATTGTGTTACTATTAATCGAGTTACTTTTAAGGTTAGATAGATTGGGAAGTGTGGTGCAAAAGAAATAAGAAAGATCATTATTCTCAAAAATGAGGGCTTCTGGAGAATTTATGATGGAACAAAAGCAGAAAGGAACAGAACTAGTGAATTAGGTAAAAGTTCAGTCTGTACCAAATTGGTCATTTGGCACTAGTAGATGTCTGCTTTAGACAATATACAGAAGAGCATAATGTGGCGTGGTGTGGGGATGGGGGAAGGGATTCAGAAAAATTGAAGCAGAGGTGAGGTTAATGCGTCTTCTGGATTAATGTGGTCACAACAGAAGTGATGCTAAGAGAGAGTAGGTCATAAATTGCTTCAAGGGAATCGGAGGGCAATAGGGGGCCCAGGCAGACTCTCTGAATAATAGTTTCAGAGCATCTGCTATGCAATATGGTTTGAACTTTTCAAAGCCCCTCTGTATAACTCACTTGTCACTTGGCTTGAGGAAGAGATGACAGATCTGCCAGGAACATTCAGGAATGCCTTTCCTCCCCAGGAAAGGAGATAAGCCAGCTGTTCTTGTATTGATATTTTAACAAAGGCGTCGATCTAAACATTCTGAATTGACTAAGTTTTTAACATTTCATAAACAAGAGGAGAAATCGTCTCTGCACCTAGGTAAGGGCCCTGTAGGCACAGGATGAAACCTGCCAGAAGGATTTCCTTGATAGCACAAAGTCATTTTAACGATTAGCGAGCACCTTGTTTTATTCCCCATGTTATGCTTCATTATCTTGCCTCTGAGTTGCCCTTCACCTCGTGAAAGGAATTCAGAAGCTTGACCTTTGCAGACTGTATGGAAGGATAATTTTGCTAGGGCACCAGATGGGAAAAAATTCAGCATCTGTGGGGTTGGAGGTGGTACCTTGACTCTCTAATTTTAAACCCGAGATCACCCCCAAGCCACCCACTACCACCAAAGTGAGAGGAGGTAGGGAGTTGTCATCTGTATAAAGGATCCATTTATGCTTAAAGTTAGTTAAAGCTCCTCAATCATTGCCTTTTCTAATCTCTCCACTTTGCAATACATTGAGTAAATTTTTTCAGCATAATATCTACTTATATCAATAATTTATTTTATTTATTTGTTTTTAAGATGTATTTAAATTTTTATTTATTATTTTTTAATTTAATTTAATTTAATTTTTTAAGGAAATTTTTATTCATTTTACATACCAACCACAGATCCCCCTCTTGCCTCCTCCTACTCCTCTAGCCTCCCTCAACCCACCCACCCCTCATTCTCTCCTATAAGAAGGTAAGGCCTCCCATGGGGAGTCAGCAGAGCCTGGTCCGCTTGCTTGCTAGAGGCAGGTCCAAGCCCCTCCCCACTGCCTCAAGGTTGTGCGAGGTGTCCCACCATAGGCAGTGGGCTCTAAAAAGTCAGCTCATGCACCAGAAATTTTATTTATTTTTTTTATAGATGATGTTTGTCCTACCTGTATTTATGTACACCGTACGTGTACAGAGCCCACAGAAGTCAGAGGCATTAGATTTCCTGAAGCTGCAGCAGCCAGTGCATTTAACTGCTGAGCCATCTCTCCAGGCCTACTGATCTCTTATAAAGAGCTGGCGACCTCTTATTGCCTTTAGTCTCCTGTGCATGGTTGTTCATGCCTGAGCTTGAGTCTTGTTGCTGTTCCTCCAAGAACTAGGCTCTGGCTTCATGTCTGCTCTTAATTACTCTTGTAATTTTTGGCTGCATCCTTTGCCCTGCACCCCCAAAGTTCTTTCTTTTCAGTCAGATTAAGTCCTGCTTAGCTTCTCCTTTACCCCATTGACTCAGCTCTGCCTTCACCTCTTCTGGGACAGCTTTCTGGAAATCCACATCAGTGGTTCTAGTCTATAGGTAATTCTAGTGCTTCCTTCCTTCCTAGCATTTGTGCAAACCATCAGCACAGTAATTTCTTGCTATTATTGTTAGCGATCACTTTTCTTTCAATGTGGTAAGCCAATTATACAAAAAAAGTCATAGTTTCTTGACGTCTGAATCCTTAAGACCTAGCTCAGCCCTTGCCCATGGAACATATTAATATTTCTTGAATACTTATTGATTGAGCAATCTCCCAACTAAAGGCTTAGGGCTTACATTTGGAAATCTTGGGTACTTTTTAGCACTTCCTTTCTACCATAAAGTCTCTCCTACAGAATCCAGATGTCCAGTGTCAATATCGTTTGTTTATGTATCTATGTGCTGATTTGAGAAATACTTAAATCTCATTTCGTTTTATATAACTTGTGTGACAAGTGCTTTAAATGACTGTAAACAATCCCTTTCATTCTGGGAACCAAATTCCCTACTGTTTTCCTGTTCCCATTTCTTTTTATACATTTCAAATGCCACCCATCATGAGTCCCTACTTGAAGACATGTACTCTCCTTTGTTATTTGGAGATGATCTACTTGCTCATTCATTGGGGATTTGTGACTGAATGCTAAGCACATCATTAAGGGATATAACAGAGGTCTGTCATCTTAAAGATTAACATCTGTATGGGAAATAGAAAGAGTAAACTGACAGTAATGATAAAGTGTGATGATTGCTCACATAAAGATCGCATCCGTGCTGAGAGCACACAGGTGCTAAGTTTGCCAGGACTTGGGGAATGAGCAGACACTTTCCTCAGGAGGTAACCTATGCAGGATTCTGAAGATCATTCAAGTCAAAGATAAGAGAAGCACATGGCAAGGCCATAGATACAAAGAACATTTAACGCAGACTTTGGTAGAATATACTAAGACAGGTCTCAGAATTTAGAAGGAGTTTGACTGACGTGTCTTGGAAGCCAGTAAGGCCCTTGAATTTACCAATGTGTCAAATAGCTACAGGATGGTAAAAAGTGGAATGAGTAATTTATATTTCAGAATGACTGACTGGTCTGAAGCTTGTTTAAATGAGTCGGGAGAAGGGATGCTAGAGAAACAGGAGGTCCGAGGTGGCATTAAGAGTGCAGACAGAGGTGGGGAAAGTAGGAAGCTATGAGAAATACTTAGGAGTCAATATGGTTCCCTCATAACTGGTTAAATATGAGAGGAGAGGAGTTGAGTATTTTGGAGTCCACAAAGATGCCTAGGTTTCAGTATTGGGTAAATATGCAGAGTGACACCATTAACTACGGTAACTGAGAATGTAGGGCCAGACTTTCTGGAAGATGATGAAATAACATTTGGATACTTTCAAGGAGATGTCTGTGATCAATACCAGTGAGAATTTGTGAATCTACCATCCAGGGGTTGAAGCAGTTAAGTGGCAGTAGTACTTTGATAGAATTAAAATCAGGGGAGTGAGTTAGCTCTCCAAAGAAGACAAGCAATCTTAGAATAGAACCAATGAGCCTGGGACAAGAAGGCACAAGGAAGACAAATGAGATGCAGAGGCACAGCCACACACATCCAAGTTCCAGAGTCTTAAAGGCCAACGTGTTTGGAAAGAAGAAAGTGGCCACTACTATGCACTGCAGCAGTCACTAAGTGAGACTGTTGGAGAGGTGGATATTTAATGTGGTCTTAAGGTGGATTTGGCACTAGTGGGTGATGCAGACATGAATCAGATAAGAATGGGCTGAATTATGGATGCAAAGTGAGGGATTGGAGGTAGGAGGGGGAGAGTTTTGAGAAACTGAGTAAGGAATTAAAGTATAAAGTATAGGAGCCAAATTCTGTTGTTTTTTTTTGTTTGTTTGTTTTGTTTTGTTTTTTACAAGTTTTTTGGCTGCAAGACTCTCCTGGTCCTAACTACTTAGATTCTTTCTCCTGAATATCCTCTAAAGTTTTGTGGCTATTTAAACCCATGAGTTTCAAAAACTCCAAGTTCACCCAGTCTAGGATAGGATTAAAAGCTCTATACAAGGCCCCACAGGCACCATTTCACATGTGTTCAAATGTCTTTTCAGTAACACAACTGTTTTTTTTTTCATTCTCATGAATAATTATAATATATTAAAAGTAGTTTGGCCCTGAGCTACTCTGATTTAAATAAGTATGGAGGTCCTGGGGCCCAAAACTCAAATCTCCTAACTGAATTTCTGAGGTATCCCTTGCTCAAGAGCCCCATGGATTCAGAGAATTGCATTCAAAATAACCTCCAACTCATAGATTGTTTGGACAAAAATAAACTGACTGTTGATTTTGAGGTTTTATCTCACAGTCTTCTGGAAAGTTTCTGAGAAATGTCATTTGTTGTCAGCAAATGTCTTGAGATGGAGTAAAATATTGAAATTTTGAGATAGCGGGGATGTTAGCATAAGCTGACTTCAGTCAAAAACTATTTCAATAGTGCACAGGGGTCAGATGTATCATCTTGGTATGCAACTCATTTGTACAGTATAGTTTTGTGCTGTGCTGTTATGGTTACTCTGCAGACCCTGGAAGGACAGGACAGGAAATGGTAGAATGGTGAGGTGAAGTCACCATGATGCTCCTTGTGGACTGTGTAGTACATTGCCCCCCAACTTCCTCTCATATGCTGGAGCATGCCAGCAGATGGAATTTGAATAGAATCCCTATATTGACAATATAAGCTATGTGGGATCTTACAAGAATGGCAGCAACATCAATAATAGAAAATAGCGGCACAGAGTAGATAAAAGAGCTGTTCGAAGCGAATGGAGCTGAACTTTCAGGATTTCTTCCTGGCGGTAACTGCTTGCTGGCAAGAGAGGAAGTCAGTGTGCCAGTGAATGAATACAGCCATGCATAACAGAGGCGAGAAATCACTGCACACTGGAGTGATAGCATATGCAATGTCCTCAAGGAGTTTATAGTCTTCTTGGCAAGCACAGGAAAGCCCTGGAGGGAAAAGCATCCTCTCAGAAGATTTACTATGTAGGCCCCATTCTTCTTGTACTATAGATAGAAAGTAGGGTACAAGAGTAGCTGAATGGCATGCTTAATGTCACAGAGCTGGTTCAGGCAGAAGCTGGGAAATTCCCTCCAAACAATGGAGTGTTTCCAAATTACTCTCATTACAGCGGTGAGGTTAGAGATCAGCACTCGTCAAAAATGTGTTTAACCACTTCTTGTGAGAACACAGGCTATAGACTTACTCTTCTGTGAGTTATGTAAATATACTGTTTTCTTTGTGTTGGTTAGTGGAAATTTGGATTAGCTTGAGTTGTGTTTTATTTGTATTTTCTTTTTCTTTTTTTTTATTGGTTTTTCGAAACAGGGTTTCTCTGTGTAGCTTTGTGCCTTTCCTGGAGCTCACTTGGTAGCCCAGGCTGGCCTCGAACTCACAGAGATCCGCCTGCCTCTGCCTCCTGAGTGCTGGGATTAAGGCGTGTATTTTCTTTTTTAATAAAAAGAATCATTCACACATTTAAATGTCATCGTTGGGTAGGAGCTGTGCTAATTTCTGCATTCAAGTTTTTTTTACATGTGTCACAATAATTACAATTTAACAACATTTAAACTCTTAGCAGTATTATGAGGTTGATGGTCACATGGTAACGCTTGTGTACAACCAGAATGATGCTTTTGACATTCTTAGGCCCAAGCTAAGAATTTCAATTGTGTTGTCCATGTTTTCATGATGAAGGCTTGACTTTTAGCTCACTGTCTTTAAAAATACTATGAAGGTCTCTAGCATATTATGCTGATTAATGTTTTGCTCAGAGTTTAGTTGTACACATCTTTTTAAAAATCCTGTCTTGGCAACACCAAAGCCAAGGCTAAACTTCATATGACAGAACATGAAGGGTTTAGCTATAACTCTACTATTATCAAATTTTGAACTTCCAAAACTTGTATGTGAATAATTCACTGAAATAACTGGTCCTGTGATTGCGGCAAATTTAGGTGACTCTTCTCTTCACATATTTCCTTGCAAAAACTTTAAAAAATGGTTATCCCCTAAAAAGTCACTCCCTATGACTACTTTAACTGGAACTTGTCAAGGTGAAAATATTGGAGGCCCAAAGAAGCTATCTGGAATGCCTACCTAGACACTCTTTAGTTACAGGGAAGAGAAGTTCAGCATCTCTCTCAGCTGCCATGGCCACTGTCCAAGGTGCTGATACATTTCACTTGGACAGTCATGAATGGCAGCGCAAAACCTGTGGTGATACATTGTGTACCCTAATAAAGCTTGCATGCGGATCAGAGAAGCAAAGCAAGCCAGGGCCAACCTCACCCCACCAACTCCTTAACAGATCCTGTTTCCATGAATCCTCAGACTGAAAGCCTCTGAGTCCTCACCCAAAAAGCCTCAGCCAAAAAGGACCTTTTGCTCCTGTCTCCTTACGCCTTATATACGGTTCTCTGCTCTGCTCTATTACTTCCTGGGATTAAAGGTGTGTGTACTTCCCAGTACTGTGATTAAAGGTGTGTCTGCCTCCCAAGTGCTAGGATTAAAGGTGTGTGCCACCACTGCCTGACCTCTATGTTTAATCTAGTGGCTTGTTCTGTCCTCTGATCCTCAGGTGAGTTTATTAGGGTACACAATATATCACCACAGAAACCTCGGGGGACAATCTCACCACTCAGCTGAGATCATCTGCTCTAGTCCAAGCTGCAACATCATTCTTCCCACATTTTGGTTAGCATGCTACTTAATTTAGAACTGTGAATGCTATTCAACCAAGATGGTGCTCTTTTCCCTTAAGTGGTTCTCAGTTGTCCTCTGCAATGTCTTCAGTATTTCTGATCGCCATAGTCAGAGTATTGCGGAGGGTGAGACTAGTACAGGATCTAGTGAGTAGAGACCAGAACACTGCTAAATGTCATGAACAGTGAAAGCAAGGCCCCACCACAATGAATCATCTAATCTGGAATGTCAGAAGTGCTATGTTGATAAAGCTTTTTCCTAAATCAAAAAAAGAAAAAAAAAGAGCATTACTGTTTTCTTTTTTTATACCACAAGAAGTCAGAAAACTTTTAAAGAACCTTGGTAAAGAGTTTGAACAATGAATCAGACAGACTGAATTTATTCCTTCTTTTGTCCCAGGGGTAAATAGACTCTTTTTTTCTTTTTTGTAAAATACTCTCAAAACACAGATTAATTCTGTGTCTCTAAAGTGAGTCTGTTCCCCCAACAGCAAGAAGTTAACTCTACAATTAATACCACCTGGGGTTCCTTCAAACCATTTCAGTACTGATACTACCTGGAGATAGAGGCACATCCTGCATGGTGAGACTTAGACCCCAGGATAACTTCTTGCCTTGTCTACTTCAGGTACCAATTATGGGCTCAGTTTGCTTTACCTATTATTCTGACAAGCCAGTTATAAATCAAGGCTTCCCTATCTCCTTCTAAGGTTTAATTAATCTGCTAAGGAAGCTTGTAGACTTTGTGGAAATACCTTTGCTCAATGATTTATTGTAGAAGTTATTATTAAGTATGGGGAGAGGTGCATGGAGTATTTATTTGCTTTCATCATGTGAAGGGTCTGATACTATTTAGCTATCCTGAAGTTGTTTAATGTTGTCCTTTAGGGTTTGGGGAATGCTTCACCTTTATAGAGGCATATTTGATCAAATCACTGAACAGTTTTATTTTCGACCCTTATCCCTCTGTTTAATCCATCAACTCCTGCCTTAGTATTTCTGGTGACCAATCTTCATCCTAAAGCTACCTAAGGGCTACCAGGCACAAGCCAACTCATTAGCATACAAAAGTCAATTTGAATATTCTAAGGATCTTAGGAATTACAATCAAGAAGTAGGGACAATATATAGTTCAAATATCACGTTTCCAAATTTGTCATATGTGGCCTCTAGGATCTCCATAGTTATAACACAAGTTATAACTACAGTTTTCTTGGTTGAAAAGGGGGTTTGCTATAAAGAATTATAAAATGTATGAAAATACTTGGTAGAGATGCTAACGAACATGACATGCAAGATATGGTGATGGCTAGACTTCAGTGAGTAGCTCCAGTAGCTTCCTGTTCCATGTACTTAAACAACAAAGTTAAGTCTTGATGCATGTAAGATCCATTAACAAGAAAACACTTTTTAGAACATAGTCTAGAATGAATCCATGTTTCCATGAACCTTTTTTGTTGTAAATGGAAAATACAAGGGGAGAACCAGGTAAGAGCAATGCAATTGGTCCCAACATTCCTTCATTTATCCATCACACATAGCTTTTTGTAGTGGGTAGCTTTCCCAGCTTTGACCTGGAAGTACTACCCCTAGTGAGGCTTCTGGTAACTGCCACACCTACCTATGACCTCCCCCTGGGGCGGGGCTGAGATGGGAGACCTTAAGACCCAAGATCCAGGATGTACTGTTCCTCTTGGTTCCTTGTGATCCTGGATGCTGGATGGTAGACTGAGCAGAATTATTCAGGAAATCCCGCTGGGCTGCACCTCACCTCTCCCGGACCCTGTAACCAACCCCTGTTGTAGCATGAATCTTAAAGAGTCTTATTAATAAAATCAAACCTGAGCCAGGTATTGGGGTGAACACTGGAAGATCAGAGAGACAGAACGAGCCACAACTATCTCACCTCGCCGGATCCTCAGCTGGTCTTGTTTCCTCAGACTGGAGGCCTCTGAGTCTTCATCTAAAATGGGTCTCAGCTGAACTGCTGCTAGAAGCCTGAATGCTTCTCCAGGGCAAATGCCTCTCCAGGGCAAATGCCTCTAGTTTCTGGTCCTCATGCCTTATATACCTTTCTGCTCTCTGCCACCACTCCCTGGGATTAAAGGCTGGTTTACTGGGATTAAAGGCGTGTGTCACCACGCCTGGTCATTTCCAATGTGGCCTTGAACTCACAGAGATCCAGAGGGATTTCTGTCTCTGGAATGCTAGGATTAAAGGCGTATGCTACCACTGCCTATCCTCATGTTTAATATTGTGGCTGTTCTGTCTCTGACCCCAGATAAGTTTATTAAAGTACACAGTGTTTTGGGGAACACAATACCACCACACCCTGTACTGTGTTTTGCCAAGAGAAAAAAAAAAAGAATGAGTACATTGACTATGAAGTTTGAGTGAAGATGATTAAGAGTTGCCTTTTGATAAAAGATTAAAGAAATAGATTTAGTATGAGGAAAACTAAGCCACAGACAGGTGTTGATACAACATAGCTCTGGCTCCAAAAGGAACAAGACACAGTTCATTTTAAGCCAGTATGAATGTGTAGAGCCCAAGAATATGTACTCATATGACACTAACTGAAATGTTCTACTCTGAAAAGATCACATTAACTTTTATGGCCATAGAGCAAAGAAGAGTCACAAGTCAATGCCTTTACCTAATATTGGTGGGGGCATTATGTTGAAAGGATTCCAGAAGAGCAGGGGTATGTCTTCTTAGGTTTCAGATGTTATTTAATATTTACTTTAGGCTTGGTAGAGTCTAGTGGGTTATAATGTTTAATAAATGTTCTAACTTTACTTAATAGTCCCAAAGATCTTAGATCAGGTATAGAAGTTGAGTTGGCTAGATAAGGAGTGAGAGAACTGACAGAGCTTGTATTTATAACTTCTAAATGCTAACATTTAAGCAAGTAAATCTCAAAGTGCTTATCACAACTCACTTAAAAAGGAATAAAGAAAAAAATCAAACAGGGACTTTAAACTAGTCACAAAGCAACAAGGTAAAATAATGAGAGTAAACACTTTTTGGTGCAAAGATAACAATAGCTAAATGATAAATTCATGACACCATTGGTCAGCTACTTCCTGTCTCAAACATCTAGATTTTGGGGATATACAGAATAGCTCTTGACTGACTGCAAGCTAAAAACAACAATAACAGAATCTGTTTAACTATTAATCTCTCTATTGCACGAGGAACCACAGCACAAGTTTTGTACCCAAAACTCACTTTCTGGAAAGAGTGCAGTTTCACACCTTCCTCCACAAGGCCATCAGTGGCCAGGGGCTTGAAGTGGCTTGTTCTGTGCTATTTTCCTGGTTCACCCATCTTGATAAATGTACTAAAATTTTGGTGAATGCTGGTTTGGTTAAAAGCTCTGCAAACTTCTTTTATACTCTAGCTTCTTTGTCTTATAGAAGATGCCCTGGGAGGATTGAGCCTTACCTTAGGTACATGAGCCAATGACCAGCGATTTTTCTAGCCCTGTGGTAGCAGTTAGTTGTGAATTCTCATTATGAGGACCACAGGTAGCCCAAGATATCTTTCACTATTGATGTTCTATATCTCCATAATCATGAAGTTCTACTCAGGCAACAAGAACTTCAACACAAATGTGGCTTCATCAGAGAAATTCAGTTTATACTAGAAACAATAAAAACAGATAAGATTCCAGAGAGATGAAGCCAAATTGAGAAACCACCACTGCATTTGCAAAAAGAATTGGCCCTCTCTCGGTGAGGGAAACAGAGGAGGTGGACTTGAAAGTGTAGGAATGATTTTGGTGAGTAGGGATCAGAGCAGTAGATCTAGATAGAAAGAATGACAGGAACAATCAGTTACACAGAGGCAATATGTCATAATGCATCAGTTATGAATGGGAAGATAAGGAAATAGGAAGAGAATGATGGTAGTGGGCATGGACATGGTTTAGATATTACTCTTATTGCACTTAGAACCTCCTCCCAAACAACCCCATGAAGAAGTTAAATATCATGCTAGAGCTAAGCATGGCATCTTGTGAGAGAATAGAAGAGAAAGCATTGGCCACCCACTTTAGAATGACTGAGGTCACTGTTCAAAGAGAAGCATGGCAGCCAGAAAAGGATTTTCAGGGAGACGTAGAAAGCCGAGCATGGGAGCTGGAATGAGAAAGAAGAAGAAACTGGATAGATAATGAGGGAGCAAGGAGACTCATTTGAGACATTTGAGCTGTGGGTGGATATTCATGTGGCACAGGATGGGATTACAGAAAATTTGCTCCCCTCTTAAAGGACATGACCTCATCTCTGCAGTGAAGGGGAGTCCTGGGGCAGGTTTGAGATGGGAGCAGCACGGCAAGATTTGTTCTTCAGTGCTCTCAACCTGCCATCCCTTAGAAGAATGGCTGGAAGAGATTAGGATTAGTGGAAAGGAAGCTCATTTGGCACATATCAGTTGCTATTGTCCTAGGTGGAGAAGGCAAAGATGAAGGTTAACATTTGCAGGCCGAAAAATCCACCTGACTTTGTGACTGGCACTTAGGTTGTGCGAGGAGCAGGTGAAGAGGATGGAGATGGAGATGAGGCAGGGACGCACTGTGATGTTTATTAGACCGGCTCCCATATCAAGGGATTTCAATATCAGCTGCATCACTTGCTCGTTACCCCTTGCATCAGGCAGGTTGCCACTGGTTTCCTCTTTTCAAAAAAATATCAGCACAGCTTCTTATGGTTGTTGCAGGATATCATCTGAATAAAACTCACAAGGCATATTGTTTGGGCTTGTAAATACTACATTACGTCATTCTTCTCCCCATCATTACTATTGTTATAATTGATGTGATCATATGCTTCAACACTGTCAGCATCACCATTGCTTTAAAATGATTCTGGCTCAAAGGGCAGGGTGCCGGTAACAAATGCATGATATAGACAAATGTAGTAGGAGGCACGGGTCAGAACTTGGTTCTGGTCCCTTTCCAGCACAACTACAATCTGA
>CABHPQ010001848.1:19495-49774 GCA_902168405.1 Peromyscus aztecus
AAGCCTCTGAGTCCTCACCCAAAAAGCCTCAGCCAAAAAGGACCTTTTGCTCCTGTCTCCTTACGCCTTATATACGGTTCTCTGCTCTGCTCTATTACTTCCTGGGATTAAAGGTGTGTGTACTTCCCAGTACTGTGATTAAAGGTGTGTCTGCCTCCCAAGTGCTAGGATTAAAGGTGTGTGCCACCACTGCCTGACCTCTATGTTTAATCTAGTGGCATGTTCTGTCCTCTGATCCTCAGGTGAGTTTATTAGGGTACACAATATATCACCACAGAAACCTCGGGGGACAATCTCACCACTCAGCTGAGATCATCTGCTCTAGTCCAAGCTGCAACATCATTCTTCCCACATTTTGGTTAGCATGCTACTTAAGTTAGAACTGTGAATGCTATTCAACCAAGATGGTGCTCTTTTCCCTTAAGTGGTTCTCAGTTGTCCTCTGCAATGTCTTCAGTATTTCTGATCGCCATAGTCAGAGTATTGCGGAGGGTGAGACTAGTACAGCATCTAGTGAGTAGAGACCAGAACACTGCTAAATGTCATGAACAGTGAAAGCAAGGCCCCACCACAATGAATCATCTAATCTGGAATGTCAGAAGTGCTATGTTGATAAAGCTTTTTCCTAAATCAAAAAAAGAAAAAAAAAGAACATTACTGTTTTCTTTTTTTATACCACAAGAAGTCAGAAAACTTTTGAAGAACCTTGGTAAAGAGTTTGAACAATGAATCAGACAGACTGAATTTATTCCTTCTTTTGTCCCAGGGGTAAATAGACTCTTTTTTTTTTAAATACTCTCAAAACACAGATTAATTCTGTGTCTCTAAAGTGAGTCTGTTCCCCCAACAGCAAGAAGTTAACTCTACAATTAATACCACCTGGGGTTCCTTCAAACCATTTCAGTACTGATACTACCTGGAGATAGAGGCACATCCTGCATGGTGCGACTTAGACCCTAGGATAACTTCTTGCCTTGTCTACTTCAGGTACCAATTATGGGCTCAGTTTGCTTTACCTATTATTCTGACAAGCCAGTTATAAATCAAGGCTTCCCTATCTCCTTCTAAGGTTTAATTAATCTGCTAAGGAAGCTTGTAGACTTTGTGGAAATACCTTTGCTCAATGATTTATTATAGAAGTTATTATTAAGTATGGGGAGAGGTGCATGGAGTATTTATTTGCTTTCATCATGTGAAGGGTCTGATACTATTTAGCTATCCTGAAGTTGTTTAATGTTGTCCTTTAGGGCTTGGGGAATGCTTCACCTTTATAGAGGCATATTTTATCAAATCACTGAACAGTTTTATTTTCGACCCTTATCCCTCTGTTTAATCCATCAACTCCTGCCTTAGTATTTCTGGTGACCAATCTTCATCCTAAAGCTACCTAAGGGCTACCAGGCACAAGCCAACTCATTAGCATACAAAAGTCAATTTGAATATTCTAAGGATCTTAGGAATTACAATCAAGAAGTAGGGACAATATATAGTTCAAATATCACGTTTCCAAATTTGTCATATGTGGCCTCTAGGATCTCCATAGTTATAACACAAGTTATAACTACAGTTTTCTTGGTTAAAAAGGGGGTTTGCTATAAAGAATTATAAAATGTATGAAAATACTTGGTAGAGATGCTAACGAACATGACATGCAAGATATGGTGATGGCTAGACTTCAGTGAGTAGCTCCAGTAGCTTCCTGTTCCATGTACTTAAACAACAAAGTTAAGTCTTGATGCATGTAAGATCCATTAACAAGAAAACACTTTTTAGAACATAGTCTAGAATGAATCCATGTTTCCATGAACCTTTTTTGTTGTAAATGGAAAATACAAGGGGAGAACCAGGTAAGAGCAATGCAATTGGTCCCAACATTCCTTCATTTATCCATCACACATAGCTTTTTGTAGTGGGTAGCTTTCCCAGCTTTGACCTGGAAGTACTACCCCTAGTGAGGCTTCTGGTAACTGCCACACCTACCTATGACCTCCCCCTGGGGCGGGGCTGAGATGGGAGACCTTAAGACCCAAGATCCAGGATGTACTGTTCCTCTTGGTTCCTTGTGATCCTGGATGCTGGATGGTAGACTGAGCAGAATTATTCAGGAAATCCCGCTGGGCTGCACCTCACCTCTCCCGGACCCTGTAACCAACCCCTGTTGTAGCATGAATCTTAAAGAGTCTTATTAATAAAATCAAACCTGAGCCAGGTATTGGGGTGAACACTGGAAGATCAGAGAGACAGAACGAGCCACAACTATCTCACCTCGCCGGATACTCAGCTTGCCTTGTTTCCTCAGACTGGAGGCCTCTGAGTCTTCATCTAAAATGGGTCTCAGCTGAACTGCTGCTAGAAGCCTGAATGCTTCTCCAGGGCAAATGCCTCTCCAGGGCAAATGCCTCTAGTTTCTGGTCCTCATGCCTTATATACCTTTCTGCTCTCTGCCACCACTCCCTGGGATTAAAGGCTGGTTTACTGGGATTAAAGGCGTGTGTCACCACGCCTGGTCATTTCCAATGTGGCCTTGAACTCACAGAGATCCAGAGGGATTTCTGTCTCTGGAATGCTAGGATTAAAGGCGTATGCTACCACTGCCTATCCTCATGTTTAATATTGTGGCTGTTCTGTCTCTGACCCCAGATAAGTTTATTAAAGTACACAGTGTTTTGGGGAACACAATACCACCACACCCTGTACTGTGTTTTGCCAAGAGAAAAAAAAAAAGAATGAGTACATTGACTATGAAGTTTGAGTGAAGATGATTAAGAGTTGCCTTTTGATAAAAGATTAAAGAAATAGATTTAGTATGAGGAAAACTAAGCCACAGACAGGTGTTGATATAACATAGCTCTGGCTCCAAAAGGAACAAGACACAGTTCATTTTAAGCCAGTATGAATGTGTAGAGCCCAAGAATATGTACTCATATGACACTAACTGAAATGTTCTACTCTGAAAAGATCACATTAACTTTTATGGCCATAGAGCAAAGAAGAGTCACAAGTCAATGCCTTTACCTAATATTGGTGGGGGCATTATGTTGAAAGGATTCCAGAAGAGCAGGGGTATGTCTTCTTAGGTTTCAGATGTTATTTAATATTTACTTTAGGCTTGGTAGAGTCTAGTGGGTTATAATGTTTAATAAATGTTCTAACTTTACTTAATAGTCCCAAAGATCTTAGATCAGGTATAGAAGTTGAGTTGGCTAGATAAGGAGTGAGAGAACTGACAGAGCTTGTATTTATAACTTCTAAATGCTAACATTTAAGCAAGTAAATCTCAAAGTGCTTATCACAACTCACTTAAAAAGGAATAAAGAAAAAAATCAAACAGGGACTTTAAACTAGTCACAAAGCAACAAGGTAAAATAATGAGAGTAAACACTTTTTGGTGCAAAGATAACAATAGCTAAATGATAAATTCATGACACCATTGGTCAGCTACTTCCTGTCTCAAACATCTAGATTTTGGGGATATACAGAATAGCTCTTGACTGACTGCAAGTTAAAAACAACAATAACAGAATCTGTTTAACTATTAATCTCTCTATTGCACGAGGAGCCACAGCACAAGTTTTGTACCCAAAACTCACTTTCTGGAAAGAGTGCAGTTTCACACCTTCCTCCACAAGGCCATCAGTGGCCAGGGGCTTGAAGTGGCTTGTTCTGTGCTATTTTCCTGGTTCACCCATCTTGATAAATGTACTAAAATTTTGGTGAATGCTGGTTTGGTTAAAAGCTCTGCAAACTTCTTTTATACTCTAGCTTCTTTGTCTTATAGAAGATGCCCTGGGAGGATTGAGCCTTACCTTAGGTACATGAGCCAATGACCAGCGATTTTTCTAGCCCTGTGGTAGCAGTTAGTTGTGAATTCTCATTATGAGGACCACAGGTAGCCCAAGATATCTTTCACTATTGATGTTCTATATCTCCATAATCATGAAGTTCTACTCAGGCAACAAGAACTTCAACACAAATGTGGCTTCATCAGAGAAATTCAGTTTATACTAGAAACAATAAAAACAGATAAGATTCCAGAGAGATGAAGCCAAATTGAGAAACCACCATTGCATTTGCAAAAAGAATTGGCCCTCTCTCGGTGAGGGAAACTTAGAGGAGGTGGACTTGAAAGTGTAGGAATGATTTTGGTGAGTAGGGATCAGAGCAGTAGATCTAGATAGAAAGAATGACAGGAACAATCAGTTACACAGAGGCAATATGTCATAATGCATCAGTTATGAATGGGAAGATAAGGAAATAGGAAGAGAATGATGGTAGTGGGCATGGACATGGTTTAGATATTACTCTTATTGCACTTAGAACCTCCTCCCAAACAACCCCATGAAGAAGTTAAATATCATGCTAGAGCTAAGCATGGCATCTTGTGAGAGAATAGAAGAGAAAGCATTGGCCACCCACTTTAGAATGACTGAGGTCACTGTTCAAAGAGAAGCATGGCAGCCAGAAAAGGATTTTCAGGGAGACGTAGAAAGCCGAGCATGGGAGCTGGAATGAGAAAGAAGAAGAAACTGGATAGATAATGAGGGAGCAAGGAGACTCATTTGAGACATTTGAGCTGTGGGTGGATATTCATGTGGCACAGGATGGGATTACAGAAAATTTGCTCCCCTCTTAAAGGACATGACCTCATCTCTGCAGTGAAGGGGAGTCCTGGGGCAGGTTTGAGATGGGAGCAGCACGGCAAGATTTGTTCTTCAGTGCTCTCAACCTGCCATCCCTTAGAAGAATGGCTGGAAGAGATTAGGATTAGTGGAAAGGAAGCTCATTTGGCACATATCAGTTGCTATTGTCCTAGGTGGAGAAGGCAAAGATGAAGGTTAACATTTGCAGGCCGCAAAATCCACCTGACTTTGTGACTGGCACTTAGGTTGTGCGAGGAGCAGGTGAAGAGGATGGAGATGGAGATGAGGCAGGGACGCACTGTGATGTTTATTAGACCGGCTCCCATATCAAGGGATTTCAATATCAGCTGCATCACTTGCTCGTTACCCCTTGCATCAGGCAGGTTGCCACTGGTTTCCTCTTTTCAAAAAAATATCAGCACAGCTTCTTATGGTTGTTGCAGGATATCATCTGAATAAAACTCACAAGGCATATTGTTTGGGCTTGTAAATACTACATTACGTCATTCTTCTCCCCATCATTACTATTGTTATAATTGATGTGATCATATGCTTCAACACTGTCAGCATCACCATTGCTTTAAAATGATTCTGGCTCAAAGGGCAGGGTGCCGGTAACAAATGCATGATATAGACAAATGTAGTAGGAGGCACGGGTCAGAACTTGGTTCTGGTCCCTTTCCAGCACAACTACAATCTGACCATCTGCCGAGTCCAGGCTCTAGTATGGCTTTCACTTGGCTTCAAGCGTTTTAGGAAGACTAAATTTACCTCCCATGTAATTTTGACTTTAATGAATTCAGTTTGACACTCTTGAACAAGGAAGATAGCCAAGAGAAGGCTAGAAAACATGGGAACGAAGAACAAAGATAGTGGAGCTAGAGTAACCCACTCAGTAAACATTTGAGGCTGAGGTACAGACAGAAAATGAGTGTTTAGCTACAGAGTGCCATTTGGCGTTAGCAGGTATATTCATGTGCGAAGCATCACCATGTACAAACTGACTCTGTCATCTCCGGCCAAACAGAAATGGAGTTAGCCATTCGGTGCTGGTGAACCAAGCTTGGGAGATGATGCGGTTTCCCATAATGTATGTTATATTCATTTTATGAGATGATATTAGGAGTTAACTTCTGCAGAAAATTTATTCTATTCTGTATTAACTTTGGCTCTACCTTGGAAAATTTCTTTTATCCATATCTTTCACCCATCCATCTTTTATCCATTTTTCTGCTTAAAGATTCCTGCAACAAAATGACATTCAATGCATAGGTGTTGTGCTGAAAATACTCATGTTCCATGATGCTTGAAACAAGGTGATTAGACAAATATTCAGGTTGTGAAGTAAAACTCCAAAAAATACTTTTTTGTCATAAAAATAATGATGAATCAGACTTGTCTTCTGATTATATTATATTAACACAGACGACATTTGAGTATTAGCTGTAACAGTTGCTACTTCCAGCAGCTTAGAACCAGTTTTCTCATTTTTAAATTGGGACTTTTATTTAGCAATGGAAGTTTTGGAATGGAATGCAGGGGTTAGTTAAGGTGGGGTGGGTTGTATTAATGATAGCATCATTTAAACTTTCTTTTGTCCATCCCTAGCTCTAAGACTTCAAAGGCTTACTGTGACAACTCAAAACACTAATAGATCCATGAAAATACAATGCTGGCTAAATGTGAAGCTCTCCACAAGCACTGTCTACTCTTTGTGATGCATGTTATAATTGCTCTTTCAGAAGCTTCAGTGGGAAAGCATTAAAGGGTGGACCATGGACAGCTGTGCTACATATAACTGAAGTAATATCCATCTGTTCTGGTTATGTTCAGTTTGGTTCAGAGCAATAACCTCCTCCCCAAATGTATACCACTACTTTCTCAATAGACCTAAACTTGATCTCTTGGGAGTTTCCCACCATCTCATGATAAAGGACACAGTTGTCAAGTGTGGGTCTGGTTAGTCAGCTGGCTGAGAAGATGAGCCAAGTGGAAAGATGTGGTTTAGTGTTGTACAACAACCAGGTTCTCTAGCCCACTGCCTGCTTTCCAGCTGTGGCATGCTATGAGAAAAGTTTGGTTTTTGAGTACTGAGAAGACCAGAACATGTTTGCCATGTAGGCTGCATGCATCAAAATGATCTGACCATCTCTTCAGCAAGGCTCATTGGTGCCCTCTGTTGGGTCATGGGCTTTTAGGTTAGATCTGCCTGTAGCTTGAGACAAAAAATTAACAAGCACCTGCTGCTTGGTTTTCATTTACTAAGGATGTAATAGCAATTTGAAAACAAATTTGATTCCTTATTTTTGCCAGAGCATGCCTACTGGAAACTGACATTGAATTATGACCAAGTACATCACACCCCCTGGGAAAAGGGCTCCACCCCTCCCTCACTCTCTCTTTTTCTCTGGCTAGTGAACTTTTATTCTCTCTCTCTCCTACTCTTGTTGATACTCTCTCTCCTAGTCCGCCATATTGTCCATGGAGGCTATGTCTCCTACTCTCATGTTAAGCTAATGGTGTCTATAATTCTCTTCCCCTGCAGGGCCCTTCATGCTGCCTCTAATATACTTCCTCATAATGCTCTTTGTCCCATTATAGCCCCTGTGGTATCAGAATTGTCTCTTTCCTAATAAAGCTTATTTTAAGAATGATTTTTATGTTAGCTCCTGTTATGAATAAACCTCAATCTTTTTTTTCTCCTTAACACCCTCAAAATCCACTGATACCTCTTCAACACAGAAGAAGAGATTCCTGTTTTGTATACTTTGTGTGTGTGTGCACGTGTGTGTAATAAGTGCACACATAGCTCAGAGCACCACCTTGCTCACATTCCTCCTCGCAGTCCATTTGTTTTTGAAGCAGGTACTCTCACTGGTCTGGAGTTTGCATTCTCACCTAGGCTAGTGTTACGTGGCAGTTTCATCTAACCTTAAGTATTCCATGATGGAGAGAAGCTCCTTAAGACTCAAGAAGTTCTAAAGGGAAGTTAGTTAAGATTTAGGAAGTGAAAAAGTCATTAGCTTCAGGAACTTCCTGAAACTGACCAGATGCACAAGACCCCTGCTTCCCAAGGTTATGAAAGTAGTCAGACTGCTGAGGAGTCTCAGACCAGACAAGCTGCTTGGAAGAGAAACCTGTTGAGCCGCCTGTAAGTCATACAGAGAGCTCCCAGGTTCCAGATCATGTGAGTGGTCACTTATGCTGGGATGGGCTTTCATGGTACAGCTGCCTTTGAGTTGTCTCTGCTGCCATAGGTAAACCCTCATCCATACTCCTATAAGCAATTCCAATCAACTCATTGATTCAGCAAGTTGGACTTTGGTGGTAAAAAGTAATTTGCTTTTTGGAGGGTTCCCTATTAGGGGTTTAGACATTTGTATTGTACCTTCTCAGGTAAAGTGTCACACAACAGCTGGCTCATCAGCAAGGCCCAACCATCTGCTCTTTGCACTTCTGAAGCTTTGGGATTATAAGTATGCACCACCATACCCTGCATGTCTGTCTGTCTGTCTGCACCATGTGTATACTTGGTGCCCACAGAGGTCAGAAGAGGCCATGGGAGTTCATGGAACCTGAGTTGCAATCACGTGGGTGTTGGCAAACAAACCTGGGTCCTCTGTAAGAGCTGCCAGTGCTCTTAACCACTGAGATATCTCTCCCACTTCCGTTTCATGTGTGTTCTGCTGAAGTTAGCTTCATACTTGAAAAGCCAGTACTTTACCACGTAAGCTATCCTCCAGCCCTTGTTTAGTTTTGTAAATTGAAGAAGAATTAGAGGACATGATTCACACACCTCAGATGTTTTCCAGATTAAGAAATTATATCAATTTCATGAATAGTAAACAGCAATTATTCTTTGTTGATGATTCTTTCTCACCAAATTGGGAAGAATTACATTAATACTAAACCGAGTGATTAATTGAACTGACTCTGGGAATCCTCTTTTCAGCCCAGGTGGCTATTAATCAGGACTATTTGTAGTTTTAATAGCATTGAAGTTCCTCTTTGCTATATGATTTTGCTTGTCTCTGAGAGTCAGTCATCTTCATATGCAGCAATGCAGAGAATAAGCCAAGGAGTTTAAATTAACCTTGATCTGGATCATCTCTAAATAGTGTTCCAGGAGAATGCATCCTGTCATTGAATGTGGGACTAGCCTTAAAGTTACAGGTTCCTAAAACTGTTTACAGTGATTTCCACAGGGGAATAGATATTTGAACCATAAGCAGCACACCCTTGAACAATAGTAGAGCATTATCTTAATTAAATAAGACATAAGATATTCAGACCAATGGGCAAAACATTAAAGAGGAAATACTAAATAGGCCATAAGAGTAATATAATAAATTTATGTTTGAAACTGTCATCTATCATTCAATATCCTGTCTCAAAAAAGTGCTTATTTTATAGTTTAAAAATGCTGATTGTGGTGATATTTTTTATGCATGCCAATAAAGCTTATCTGAGGATCAGAGGAAAAAGCTAGCCACTATAGTAAACATAGAGGTCAGGCAGTGGTAGCACACACCCTTAACCCTAGCATTTGGGAGACAGATTCATCCTGATCTCTGTGAGTTCAAGGCCACACTGGGAACAGAGCCAGGTGTGGTGGCACATACCTTTAATTCCCAACAGTAGTTAACCATCGAGGTCTGGAGGTCTGTACAGACAGACAGGAAGTGATGTAGCTGGGCAGAGAGAGGAAGTAAGAGGGCAGGGACAGAAAGGCATATAGGCACGGGTATATAGGAAGTATGTCTCTCTTGAGCTGAGGATTTCCTAGGGTAAGAACTTGTGGCTGTGGCTTGTGATGTTTCTCTGATCTCTCGGGTTTTACCCCAAATCTGGCTCTGGGTTTTTTTTATTAATAAGATCGTTTAGCAATTTGCCTTACAGCTGTTTTTTTTTTTTTTTTCTTTTTTTCATTTCCAAGTCCCCTGAAGTTCTTGTCAAAGTTTGGAGAAGGAGAAATAAAGGTAGTTTTGAAACACGCACACACACACACACACACACACACACACACACACACACACAAACACATTCCTCACACATAAACAGACTAGACAACACACATACACCTTACACATACACACACTGTAAATACACACACCTTACACAAACACACACTACACACAAAACACACACACACCTCCCATACTACACACACACACACACACACACACACCTCCCATACTCACTCACACACACACACTATACTACACACATACATACACACCTCACACATACATACATATAACACACACCTCACACATATACACTATACATAACACATACACACACACACACACACACACACACACACACACACCCCACACATACCCTGAGCCAGGTACTAATGCTATCCTATTTCCTAATATTTGCAAAGCCTGTAGGGACAACAGACAGACTGTGGCTGGTGGCAGACGCTGTGTAGAGGTACCTTGTTTGTCCTCATTTTTTGAAAAAGAGAGTAAAGGTTTGTTATCAAAAGACACTTTGAAGCTATCACAGTGTATCTCCTAAAACTTAAAAGGCAGAAGTAAAAGAGACTGATGGCAGAGTAGGGCCTTTTAGGAGACAAAATTCTATCAAGTAAATGGTGGACTGGGGTAGAGCCAGAAGGAGCTGCACTGCATGCTGGGGTCTGTAGTGCTATTTGCACAATTTACATGCCCTCAGCTCCAAGCTGCTGCACTTAATGTACCGATTTACTATTTATAGAACCTGGGTGCACTCTTGTGATTAAAATGTTGTCTTTTTTTTTGTTGTTGAAGAAAAGATGTTTTCCTTCTTTGGTTTTACTTAACAACGACACAAAGGATCTTTCTCTTTTTGTATATGTAGATTTCTCATGCTATGATTCAGATCTAGAACATTCCTTGGAAGTTTATTTGTTAAAGGTTTGGCTCCCAGTTTGATGTCACTCAAAAGTGGTGAAACCTTATGAGGCAAGTTCTAAGGTCACATAGACATGTTTAAGGGAATTTTGAACTTTGATCTCTAGTGCCCTTTCTCTTTGCTTCTGACCATGATGTGAGCTGTTTGTTCAATCCTACATCCACGCCTTGATATGCCACCTCACAGCAGGCCCAAAGCAACAGGGCTAATCAGTATGGACTGGAACTTTGAAAACCATAAGCCTAAATAAATCTTTCATTGTCTCAGGTATTTGTTACATTGTTAGAAATCTGAGTGACACAACTCATACCCTGAGAAATAAGCCAGAGAACCACATTAAAAATTAATAAACAGTATGTCATCAGGAATCATATTATTGCTCTGTTACTTTAGTAAAGTATTAAGGAAGCTTTTCCTCTAAGCCCATTGTTGGACCCCAAAGTTTAGGGTCCTGAGTGGGCACCCCAAGAACCCAGACTCCAGTCCAGTTGATGCAATAGCAAGAGGTTTTTATTATGGCTGTATATAGTCGGGCAAACTCTGCTCAAAGAGCAAGAGTCGCATCGCACCATAGTCACATAGGTGCTTTTAAAGGAAAAACCCACAAAAAGTCACAAGATTACAATTCCCATACAATCACAGAGTGATCACAGAGTGGGTACAGTGGGTACAGTTACGTCAACCTCAAGGGGGGTTTCAGGGAGGGGGGGAGTGGAGCCTACACAAAGGTCACAGTGGTCCTTCCTGGAACATTTGCAAACTATCCCAGTCACAGTTGAACACATCTCTTAACAGAAATCTCTTTACATTGTTGTATTATTGCAGGCAGAGGTGGTCAGCTTGCCCTGGGAACTAGATTTTTAGTTTCTCATTTCCTGGTGCTTGAAGTTTCTCATTTCTGAGGCTTGGGGGTGTAAGCCTGAAGGGTTAGGGTCTTACACCATGACCAATTTAGTCTCAGATTCAGTTACTTTTGCAGTGTGAGGTATGAGTTCCATCTCATGGAGAGGGCCTTATATCTTAGCAAAAAGTGGTTGGCTACACCCTTAACATTTTGCCACTATTGTATCAATATAGCTTGAAGTCAGGTTGCTGTTATAGGTTGCAGGGTTTGTAGTTGTGTTATACTGATGATTACCTTTTGTGATAATTTTTTGTACACTGTGAAGATGTGTCTCTGTTTAACCTCACCCACCTAAGGTACCTTCTGATTGATTTAATAGAGAGCTGAACAGCTAATAGCTAGGCAGGAGATGATAGGCGAGAACTCCGGGCAGAGATAAGGAACTCTAGGAAAGAATCTGAGGCAGGGGATTCACCAGCCAGATAGGGAGGAAGTTGGATATACGGTATTGAGGAGAAAGAATGAACCACATGGCAGAACATAGGTTAATATAAACAGGTTAATTTAAGTTTTAATAGCTAGTTGGGAATAAACCTAAGCTAAGGCCAACCTTTCATAGTCAATAAAATGTCTCTGTGTTATTATTTGGGAGCTGGCAGTCCAAAGAAAGAACTGTTATAATTGCCATTTTCTTCTTGTAGTCTGGAGAGTACCTTTCAGTACCACGAATATGAGTTAGTAGGAATTAAATTTCTAGTTAGATTCCAGCTAGACTTCTACATGTCTAATAATATAAATAAGTGTTCTCTTCAGCAGTAGGTCTCTATCATGAGGTTGTAGAGAGCCTTGGTAATAGCTTGTGATGTTTGGGAGGGGATGTCAGGGGACCCCTTTGGCCAACGACTTAACAAAATGCTTGTTCCTAGCACTTAAGGTTTTACTTTGTGGTATACTGTGTCTACTTGGGCCATTGTCTTCTCTATTATTGGGTGACTCTATTTACATTCCTTTCATATATGTATATATTTTTGGAAACATCTATAATAGTAAGTTAACATATGGTTTTTCAGAAGGCTTTTAGTATTAGTTGTCCCTCCCCATATTCCTCCTTTACCATTTTTACCCTCTCCATTTAATCTCCCTATTCTAGTCTCTCTTTGTCTCTTCATAACACTGCATCTTATTTCCCCTTTCCTGGGAGATCCTCTCCACTGCCCCAATCTCTTACTAAGTTTTGTTGTTAGGGGTTTTTGGTCTTTTTTTTTGAGGGGGCCCATCACCCAGCTCCCAACTAAATGCCACATGGAGGCTTATTCTTAATTTTGAATGCCTAGCCTTAGCTTGGCTTAGTTTCTAGCCAGCTTTCCTTAACTTTAAATTATCCCATCTACCTTTGGCCTCTGGGCTTTTCCCGTTCTTTTACTTCCATAACTCTTATTTTTACTCCATGGCTTGATGGCTGTGTAGCTGGGTGGCTGGCCCCTGATATCCTCTCCTTCTCCGGCTCCTTCTCCTTCAGCAAATCCTACTGGCATGTACCACCACATGGCATCTGGGTCAAAATTACACTGACTAGGTGGCTGGATGGTGCTTCATGTTCAGTGGTCTAAAATAAAAGATTTTTTTGTTTGTCTTATTCACCGTAAGTCTAAGTCAGGGTTTCTGGTCAGTGACCAAGAAGTTTCTTTAAAACATTCCACATTCTTGGAGTGCCCCACTAAGATCCTTTTGTTGGAGACCTGGTTACCAGGCTGTGCTCCTGTAGGGAGGTAGGGAAACCTTTAGGAGGCAGGGTCTGAAGTGGTAGGATCACTGCGGACATTCCCTTGAAGGGGACACTGGGACCTTAGGTTTACCTTCACTACAATGATTTTAAACTACCAGCAGCCCTGCTGCTCAGGCCATAGCCTGGAGAGAATTCTGTTCCACCAGACAATGGCTCTGTGGCTGCCACAAAAGGTAGTTCTAACTAAATCTCTATCGTTCTAATAAAACTCTTGAGATTCAAAGGCTAGGGTGGAAACCTGCAAGCTCAGAGTTAGAGTAGCAAGCGGCTAACTTTCTCTCTTTGCTGACAACCAGGAAGCCACTCCCTTCCACATCACCCCAACTTAAAAAAAAAATGCTGAGCTCCTCCTTACTACTTCCTGTCAACCAGTTGCTAACCCCGCCTCTCTAAGCCCAGGTTAATTTTATTTAATTAATGCAAATGCAACACATTCTCACATAGTTAATAAATGCAGCATGAACACATCTTTGCTTGTCTAAAGAAATATTCTACAACAGGATCAGCCTCTTCTGTCTCTCTCTGATTACTGGCTGTGAACAGCTTCTAGTTTTATCCTTCCCACCATGATGTACCATCTCACTACAGGCTTGGAGCAATGAAGCCATGCTAGAAACGTATGAAGCCACCAGGCAAAAGAAATCTCCCCCCCCCCCTTTAAGTTTATTTTCTCAGGTTTTATTATGATGATGGAAAGGTGATTTATACAAACAGTGATTCAGGGTCTCTGCTCCATTCCCTTCACCCTTGAGCAAAGAACTCCCAAATTAGTAAGTTTCTGTGACAAGTGAATGGGAAGAAGATCTCTGATGGAGGCAGGCTTTCTAACAGATAGCAATTTGCTAATAGGGTACCTCACAAAACTACATAGCAAGGAGTCTAGGAAATGTAGCCTAACTGTGCAACCATGGGAATATGGAGCCAGTTTTGATGGATGTCCATAAAGGCCCAGGACAATCTTGCTGCTAAACAAGCCTGGGGATAGCTGAAATTATAGTGAGCATCCTGTACACACAGTGTTGTGGTTTCAGTGCCCCCAGGATTCCTGTGTGGGAACCTCAATCCCTAAATTCCATGTTTATGGTATTTTGAGGTAGGGCCTTTGGGAAACAAGATCAGGTACAGATGGGGTCCCTATGATGGGATTCATGACAAAGGGAGAGACATCTGAGATGGCAGCATTGGTGTTTTTTGTCTTGCCACGTGAGAGCCTCCATTGTGCTGTGATGGACAAGAAAGCCCTCAGAGATGTCAGTACTTGATAGTAGATTTCCATCTCTAAGTATGAACTAAGGAAACCTGTATTCAGAAGCTATAAAATCTGTAGCATTCAGCAAAAAGCAGACCCAAACACACATATATGTATGAAATTCAGAGTATAGGTTATCTATTAAGAATGCATACACACACATGAATGAATTCAACAAAGCTTATAGAAAATAGAGTCAGAAATGTCATATTCATACTTCAGAGCAGGCCATTTTGTGTATAAAAATCATTTACTCTAAGTATCAAAAATATAAACAATGTCTTCTTCAGTGGGGAAGAGGCATGGTCTCCAGATGAGCTGTGCAAGCCACAGAGAGAAAAGGCTGCACAGGGCACAGTGATTCAAGTACTGTAGGAAACACCATCTCATAGAAATACTGCATTGTGCTTTTCTCACATACATGTATGTGATAAATGTTTCTTCAAGTCACTTGCTGTGCTTGAACAGCTTTTGGTGGAGTATTTCATACAACTGCATATTCAGAATCTAGAGTTCCCCTTAGACAACTTCATCTTCCTATGATAACTCTTCAGAGTTTATGTACCCTTATTTATACTTTTAATAAACCTCAGAATTTAACATATTGGGAAAAGTGATTTCTTAAATCTCCCTCTCTAGAGAGACAAGGAATATTTCTCAATTTATCTAAGTTTTCTTTTATGCTACTTAATGTGGTTTTGACATTATTTTTATATTTATTCACATTTATCTACTAATACATTTAGACATATCTCTTAATCTTTGAATGTGTTTTTTTCTTGAGGGATTATGATAAATGCTATTGTTATTTGCAGAGTATTGTGTGTTAAATGAGATAATATTCACAAAAGCATGTAGAATAGTGCCTGGCATAGTTGTAGTTGTTAATAAATTAGGGAAATTGTATTATCTGTTAGATTCTTCATTTACAACAAGTTTTACCTGAATTTTCTAGATACATAAGCAATTTCTATATTCATTGGACTTATGGTTTACTAGATTATGAATATTTCTGGTAGTATAGTAGGTGACTATATATATAGCTGGCTACTTTTATATCAACTTGACACAAGCTAGAGTCACTGGAGAAGAGGGAGCCTTAATTGAGAAAATGCCTCCATAAGATCAGGCTGTAGAGTATTTTCTTAATTAGTGATTGATGTGGGAGGGGCCATTGTGGGTGGGGCCATCTCCAGGCTTGTGGTCCTGAGTTCTATAAGAAAGCAGGTTAAGCAAGGCATGGAGAACAAGCTTGTAAGTAGTACTCCACCATGGTTTCTGCATCAGCTCCTGCCCCTAGATTCTGGCCCTGCTTGAGTTCTTGTCCTAATTTCCTTCAGTGATGGACTATGATGTGAAAGTGTAGGCCAAACAAATCTTTTCCTCCTAAACTCACTTTTGGTCATGGTGTTTTGTCACAGCAATACTAACCTTAACTAAGACTAGTTGATATCAGGATATTGGGGTGTTGTTGTGACAGACCCGATCATGTGTTTTGGGCAGATTGTTGAAGGACTTTGGACCTTTGGACTAGAAAAACCATTGAGTGTTGGGAGCTCAGTGGGATGTTCTTTAAGAGCTTGGAAGATAGAATGTTGGGGGCAATGCAGAAGATGGAGGCCTGGCTTGTGAAGTTTCGGAGGGAAGTTTAAAGACCCTAATGGGGCTATTTGTTATTTTGAATTTAGATTTTGTGGTTCTGGTTAGCTGGGGCTGAAGAATCAGCTGTGATTAACAAGATACCCAAACTACTGAAATGATAACCTTGCTTTGCTGGGACAATTGATGCTGGTCAGCTGGAGCTGAGAAATTAGCAGTATTTAAGAACAGATCAGCAACGCTGAGGTGAAATCAAGTGTTTCTTGAGAGTCAGCACAGAGAAGCTGTATTCTAGACATGGCCAAAGTTGAATCTTGTGCTAGCAGCCAAATCTGCTAGTGTAAAAGTCACCTAGGTGGTTTTGGTTGTGAAGATGTGAAGGGATTGTGGAGAACAGCTGAGGCTTGGCACTGTGTCACAGGGTTGGAGTCCCCGCAGAGAGCCCAGGAGCGGCTAATGGTGAAAGTGAAGCCCATTTGCAGCAGAAGACCTCAGAATTTTGGAGATGCCAGGACCAGGGAATGACCACCCAGAACAGCAGCGGCGGCGGAGTGTAACCGGCTAGAGCCTAGAAGACAAGCTGTGTGTGCTGCAGTGGGCGGGGCCAGAGATGTGACTGAAGCCCTTTGGAGGGGCCCAAATGATGGTGAGTGAATTCCAGATAAGGGGATCATGAGTTATTTACACCTTTGGAGTTTGGTTTTTCTTTGTTCAGATTATGACTGTGCCCATGGTTCTTTCCTCTTGAAGCAAGAAAATGTTCAACTTAATTTTGGTTTTTACAAGAGCCCACAGCTGAGAGATTTTGAACTTTTGAAAGAGATTTTAGATTTTTGAAGAGACAGGATATTTTAAAGGGATTGACCTTTAATGTGTTTGAATTTGAAGTTGTGCTTTTAATTTGAGGTCATGGGGATAAATAAGAAAGGAAAGAGTATGGCTTAATAATGATGTGTTTGTGTGTCAAGTTGACAAGAGGTCATTTGTACTGGCTATTTTTATGTCAACTTGACACAAGTCAGAGTCACTGGAAAAGAGGGAGCCTCAACTGAGAAAATGCCTCCATAAGATCAGGCTATAGGCAAGCCTGTAGAACATTTTCTTAATTAGTGATTGATATGGGAGGGTCCAGCCCATTGCGGGTGGTGTAAGCCAAACAAACCCTTCCCTCCCCAACTTTGGTCATGGTGTTTTATCACAGCAATAGTAGCCCTGACTATGACAGTGACTGGCATAGTGTTTGAAATGGCAGGAGAAAGCATCATGAACATTTGGACTTACATTTCTAATACTCAGACTTTATGGAATCCTTCCATTATTGTGTTGGTTTAAACTCGCAGAACGACACAATCTAATGGCAAGGATAACATGTGCTTGTCTCAATCTTAGGCTATAAATTATGATAGTTACTTTTGATATGGACCTTCTGCAGATATATGTATTACTTAAGAGAGTCAATTTTGGATTGAGGATGTAATAGTACAGTGGTTGAGCATTTACCTGCATGCACAGATATTGCAACACTGAATTTGAACCCCAGAATTGAAAAAGAAAGCAAAAGACATTCTCCTCCTCCTTTTTATGTGGGATTAATTTTTTAATTTTGAAAAAATATGACTGTTTTACTAAGTTACCTTTGAGGCATATATTGTATAGTGTCATGTTTTGCAAATTTGATCTAATTCTATTTTGACAAATTAATAGATTTCTTATAGGATTTTTGCATAGGTGGGATAAAACTTACTTGGTTTTAATGTATTGTTGCAATAAACTTCTTGGCTTCATTTATCAATATTAATCTAGAGTGACTGGATCTATATACATAAAGATGATTTAAAGTTCAATATTTGTCAGACTTTGGAATTGAATTTTTAAGGAATTCATTACATTTGGAGATTCCTTGTGTATATTCTAAAAGAGTTTACATAGTAGAGGAAGGATGTTTCTCAACAGTTGAAATATCACATAAATCTGTCTGGAAGTGGTACATTTTCTGAGAGTAACTATAACCATCACTTTCTCTCCTCTAAGTCATTATTTCATTCATGTCTTCCTTTGAGCTTCAATCACTTTAATGCTTTCTTAGAAAATCATGTATTTCCTGTAGAATTTTCTTTTAAGAAGAGGCAAATAGAAAGACAGGCTGTTTCTGCTTGTGATGCCTTTGAACGTAAGCCCCATTTCATTGCTTATAAAACAGAGCAGTCAGAGAGGTGTAAGCACCACCGTGTTTTTATACCTTCTCCTTTTGAGAAACTTGCAGTTGATTTCCATCTATTAAATATTACATCCTTAATTCCAGAGCCAGTTTGCATAGCATTGCTTTAAGGATGTGTACTGCCTCTGCCTGTCAGGACCTACCTCCATTTTTCTAGTCCCCAAAGCCCAGGGTTTACCTAATCTATCAAGTCTGTACTGGTGATCTTTTCTTGCTATCATGTTCCACATGACACTTTTGCTCTGTCCTCTTGGCACTTGCACATGGCCTGGGCTACACTTCAGAGTCGTCTTTTCACATGGACTCCCTGATACGCTGGCTAATGTGCTGGGAGTGGGAGTGGATAAATCCACAGGGAAAGTTTATACCTGGAAGTTGTGCAGGCTTGGGTGACTGCTGCCTTTCCTGAAAACCATTGCAATTGGGAATGAGGCAGCCTCAGAGACTGGAGACTTTGCTTCTCATTTAAGGGTTCCCTTAATCTGCTGTTCTATTTGCCAGCCAACCACCTGTGCAATCAGTGCCTGACTGAAATAAAAAGAAAAAGGAAAAAATTCCATCCAGGGTAAGCAGGCATGGTATGAATTTACAAATGATATGATTATAGCTTTCGCATTCTTAAGTGTGAGGAATGCTCCATGAGCCATGTCAGGGCTAGGAAAGTATATGATCACTATCCTGTCAAGTACTAGAGCTGGACAGAACAAAGGATTCCCGAGGCATCGGTGTCTTTTCTGATGCCAGTTACATGTGCATTCTGATTATTTGGTTCTCCACAGAGGGATATCCAAGACTCAGTCTTTGAAATCAGACTGTGTTTTCAAGGCTGGCAATGGGAATGATTTTCACACAGGCATCTCCTGACTGTCACAGGTCTTACTCGTTCTTCTCTCTTTACCTGTTCTTGCTTTGTTTCTTTCTAATCATCATGTGTGTCACTGTGAACTAGTGTGAGTTCGGAATTCTTCCTGATTGCTCATAGAGGTAGGAGACAGGCTGTCACACTAAGAAAGAGCCATCTCAAAGAAAGATAACAAAATGGAAACTAGTACAGAAGTAACACCTTATTGAAGCTGCTTAGTGATTAAACAAACACCCTTCATAAAAGGTCTCCATATAACTATAGTCTCTGTGATGTGTAATTTGGTTACCAACTTGACACACTTGGGTAGAGGGACCCTCGATTGAAGACTTGCTTCTATTGGATGGATTGTCCTGTGGACATCTCTGTAGGGCATTATCTTGCTTACTAATTGGTGTAAGAGTTCCCAGCCCACACTGGATGTAAATTTCTATACAGGTGAGTGTATGTCATATAAGAAAGGCAGTAGAGCAAGCTAGAGGGAGCAATCTAGTAAGTTGTGTGCCTCTGTGGTGTATGTGTCAAGCTCCTACCTTGTTTTCCCTTGATGGATGGACCATAATCTGTAAGCTAAATAAGCTCATCTCCAAGTTGCTTTAGGTCTTGGTGTGCACCACAGCAACAGAAGGAAATCAGGACACTTTCACTAACCTGAGTGGTCAGAAATAAAGTATTTGGAGGAAGGATTAAGAGTTTGGAAATTGGGATTAAAAAACAAAACAAAACAGTAAGACTAAATAACTCTTGAATACACAGTGGAGTCTAATGTGCCTAAAATTTACATAATAAAACTTATTCCTAACAGTGGCTGAGGTATTAAGAGTAGACCCTCTCTTACATTCACCCATCACTTCTTCCTTTTTCTTGAGCTGCTGACTCTTGTCTAGTTACTCTGGCTGCCTGACTATTCCAACAGGGCCCAAACTTCCCTTTTCAGACTTCCATTTTATTTATTCCTTCAAAATCCCTATCCTTAGGGTGTTAATTCTGACTGTCCTAGTTAACTCTCCATTGTTGTGATAAACAGCATGACCAAAAGCAACTCAAGGAGGAAAAGGTTTATTTATTTAATCTTACAGTACATCATGAAGAGCAGTCAGGGCAGGAATTGAAGGGTAGGCCATGGAAGAATGCTGCTTCATGGCTTTTCCCGTGGCTTGCTCAGCTTGCTTTCTTATGCAACACAGGGCCAGTTGCTGAGAGTATCACTACCCACAGTGGGCTGGGCCCTTCCACATCAGTCATTAATCAAGAGAATGATTAGAGTCTTGTCTACAGCCAATCTGATGGAGGCGTTTTCTCAATTGAATTATCCCCTTCCCAGATGAGATATGCTGTAAGACTTAATCAACCTTTTTCTCTTTGGACTTCTTTTGGTCATGCTATTTGTCATAACAATAGAAAGTAAGTAGGAGAGTCAGAATCAGTATTCTAAGGAAGTGGATTTTGAACAAAGAATAAATAAGATGGAAGTCTCTTCCCATTACTATAAAATGTATTTTTAACTAAGCTGGATGCTCTAAAAATATTCTAAAACTGTTCCACATACTGCTATTCTAGACTATCCAAATTGCACCCATCTTATATCTTATGCCATTCTCTTATCACAAGGAAATTTCCATTTCCCTTTGATTGAATATAAGTACTTTATTCTGAGCTCTTGAAGAGTTTTGCCTGCATCTTTTTATTTTTTTTTATACTGGGATTGTCTTGTCTTCTCCTTCATTCTATTACAAAACCAAGATCTCATCTTATTCATCTTCATAATGGTCCCACAGAGCAAAGTGCCTAACCCATGGCTACTGTTTATTTATCGAGCACCTCTTGATTGCCAATAGACTGTATAGGGGTTGGATTAGCGATAAATCAATACTTGGGGTAGAAACTATCATTAATTCCATTGTATGGATGAGGTTAGTGATCTTATAAAAATTATTGTGATGGAGCTAGAAATATAACTCAGTTTCATCAGTAAATACTGTGATGAGGCTAGGCAAGAGGAGCAGGATCTTTGTGAAAACCATGGTACCCTTACATTAAGGGCATTGTCAGAATGTGGCAGACAATGTCTGGATATTTGGGTATTAACTTTGGGAATTCTAGCATTCTTTTCTCATGACTAGTTGTATTTATTTCTGAGTTTAACACATCTATGTGGTTTTCTGAGTTTAACACATCTATGTGGTTTTCTGTCTTTTTGATGTATTATCCAGATTTGCCAATTGTTCTGAGTTCCATTCAGCTGACTCACCTGAAAGCTTTAGACTAGTCAACAAAACCTGAGCAAGTCAATCATGGGGCCAGGGAATGAGTCTCAGTCAGGAAGCCTGGGCAGCTAGTAAGTAAATGACATTTATGAGCATATTCTGGGAACATGACCACAAAATCCCTTTAATGAGAACAGAGACTATTTGTTCTTGTCCATTAAACAGTTTCAGTAATGTATATTTATAGTTGGCTTATATAGCACCCGGCTTTTGTTTTCAGAGGCCAGAGTGGACATAGATCATATATACTGTTGCATGGAACACCTGGAAGGAAAAATGAGTTCATCAGGGTATCAGCATTTTGTATACTTGGAGTCCATGCTAATCTTTTGATGGTATTTAGTATGTTTATTTTGCCATGTTGCCTATTTCGAAGGATATTAAATCTAAAATTTTCACTAGTGTACAGTCTGGGAAAGTGATTTTTTTTCTCTCTGGTATAAAAAATAGGGCATGGTAGTTTAGACAAAGTTTTTTCTGATTAAACATTATTCAGGTTATGAACATCTGTATAAGCTACGAACAGAACTTTCTTATTATGGAAAATTCCTAAGTTCCAGGAAGAGATGGTGAAAATGTGAAACAATGTCTTTGGTATTTAAATTATGAGTAGTAATTCAACTAGATAGCATTTTCAAGACAAAGTTCTTGAGGATATTTGATGAAGTGAAGAAACGTAAGCCTAGTTGATTGTGTTATTTTACTAGAAGAAAGATTGTGATATTTTGCTTGACATGGATGGAAAATGGCTAAATGGCTATTATTATTTGAATCTCAAATATTACCCCAAACCTATATGTTAGGAGGCTTAGTCATTAGCCCTTGGTACTACTTCGAGATGGTGTAACTTTTAGAACCAAGGGGAAAGGTAAGTCACTAGGATTGAGCCTTAGAGTGATTGTTGAGATCTCAGCTTCTTTCTGTTTGATTTTTGGCTACCTTGACATGAGTAGTCTTGGATCACCACATACCCCAACCATGATGGTCTTCTCACACATTCCCAAGAACAGCAGCACTAAATGAGCATTAACTAAAGCATCTGAACCAAGAGTCAAAATATTCAATCCACTTTCACATGTGCTCAAGGATTTGGAATGTGTGGAATTAAAACCAAATTTGACTTAAATTATATAAAATGTTGGGGAACTCATTTAAAATGCTATTTATCTTCTTCTAAAACTATTTAAAAAATCTATATAGATGTATATCCACAAATGTATATGTAAATAGTTTAATATGCAAATAAACTAAATATTTCTCAATATAGTTTGGATATAATGGAATAAAGAAAACCATTACCATCATTTTATACACTGTGGAACAATGTATACTGTAGCAGGCTTTCTCTTGGGCCACCAACCAGCTCCCAAATCATGACACGGAAACTTATTAGTTATGAATACTCAGCCTTAGCTTAGGCTGGTCCCACTAGCTTGTATAACTTAAATTAACCTGTTCTGTGTTTTTCCTTGGTGCTTTTTACCTTTCTTTCATTCTGTATGTCCTACTCTGTGTCTCGCTGGCTGGTAAGCTGCCTGGCTGCCTGGCTCTGGGAATCTCCCTTTTTTTCTCCCTCATTCTCTCTCCTTACTTTCTGAGCCTAGATTACTCCTCCTACTTAATTTCTCTGCCCACCAGCCCTGCCTATTTCTCTACTTTCCTAGCTCTTTGCCACTCAGCTTTTTATTAGACCAATCAGGTGCCTTAGGCAGGCAAGGTAAAATAGCAACACATCTTTACATAATTAAATAAATGCAACATAAACAAATGTAACACATCTTTACATAGTTAAGGTAATATTCCACTACAGTATACAAATGAAATGATAGGAGAAATGGGAAGAGGGGGGCCTTTATGGAGGGGGAAGGATGGAAATATAGAAGAAGGAGGGAAGTGGGTAAAATAACAATAAGGATGACTGAAAAATCACACAGAATCATACTCTTCACTGTTTTCCTGAAAATTCCTATAATATATATAATTTTCTGTGTAAATGTATATATTTAGTTTTAATAAACTTGTTTCATTTCAGCTGATAGCACTCCTTCCATAGCTAAAGACTACTTAACAAAAATCCAATTATAAGACCTCAGAGGCTCTTTTTTAAGTTGTTGGTCAGGAGAGCTGTCTGAGTGACTCATAGGACACACAGCCTATTACTATTACTATTGGTTACCCCCAGAGGTAGAAGATAAGTCCCTGTTGCTAAAGAAACCATGCGCTTCAGAAACAGGTTCCAGAGATGCCTGAACTGGAACTTACCTGAATGCCCCCTCAATGAAGACTAGCTTTCATGGAGCAAAAGGAGCTATGCAAGCTTTCAGATTAGAGAGGCAACCAATAGTCCTACCAAGCTATGATGCCTGTGAACCACATCAATGACCAGCATGGTATGATCATGATAATCCTAAAGGTGAAGACCTTAACAGTAACCAACAGCTTTCTGATTGGACTTAAGACCCACTCAACAAGAAGGACACCTAACTGACTACTCAGTGTTAGTCAAGTCATGGTTATTGTGGGAGAATTTACAACCACTAATTTGCTAAACTTCCATAATCTCTAGCAAAAATCTGTAAACATTTGTCATTATACCTACAGGGACATTTCTTAACTAATCTCCACTCATGTGGATGCTTAGCTAGTTTCTGGCAGTTTGATTAAATGTAGAGTGCCCGAGTTTGCTTTCTGGTGTTGTGATAAGACATTCCAAATTAAAGCAGCTTGGGGAGGAAAGGATTTATTTATCTCATGCATCCTGATCTTAGTCCATCACTGAGGGAAGTCAGGGCAGGTACTCAAGTTAAAAAACAGGAGACAGTGACTGAAGGAGAGACCACAGAAGGAAGATGCTTGCTGGATTGTTTCCTATGGCCTTCTCAGCCAACTTTCTTATACAACCCAGGACCACCTGCTTTGGGTGACACCACCCCTGTGAGCAGGGTCCTCCTATATCAACGATTAACCAATAAAATGCCTTCTCCCAGATGTAGTTACTTTTTTTTTTTAAACTGGGTTTAGTGCTTTCCAGATCAGTCTATAAATTATGACAACTTCACCTGCCTCAACTGAATATACCAGGCTTTGCTGTCCCCCCATGGGAGAACGTAACCTTTTGGAGGAGGGAATGAAGGGTGTATTGGGGGGCTAGATGGGGGTGGGGGAGTGGGAGAAGGGATGAGAGGGGAATCTGTGGAAAGTGTCTAATGAGATACTTTCCTAATAAAGAAAAGTCACATTCTCATTCAGGCCCTCTGTTGTGGAGTTTTTTGTTTTGTTTTATTTTTCCCCTTTTTTTTTTTTGATTTAGCCTGCTTAGTAAATTTTTATGTGACTTAAGTTTTCATTTCTCTAGGAGATACACCTGAGACTCTAATTGTTGATCCATATAGTACTTGTAAATTTAGTATTTTAAGAACATGACAAACAGCTTTCCAGAGTGGTTGGATTATTATTATTTTATATCCACATTAGTAATGTATACAGTTTCTCTGAATATTTGTGAGCATTCGGAATTTACACAGATACATATATGTGTGCATATTTAAATATAAACTTAGTTGTGACAGTTATTTCATTGTGTTTTATGTTTTCGTTAACGTGCATTTATAATTAAATATCATCCATCCTCCATGGACAATTTTTAGGGATGCAAATATTATGTTAATTTATTTTACTTAATTGTGGATTTGTCAAACGTGAGTTGAGCACATTCATGTGCGTAAGTTCTCTATTTGGTTTCATTGACTTCATTTTCCACCAAAATCAATGCTATCAAGTTTTCTTTAATACTATGTAATTTCTCTCCATTCTACTTTGTCAAGGTTATTTAGCTATTTTAAGTCCCTAAATTTAGAAATTTAATTATAAGATGGCCTATGCCTTCAAAACACCTTGCTGTGACTTTGCTAAGAATAGCATTACACCATTTCAGACTACTTTAGAGGAATCTTCTGTGTTGGAACTCCAAAACTATAAAAATGATATGTTTCTGCTTTTGTGAGTTGATTTTTTTCTTTTTTTAATTCTTCTTATCAATAGTTCCTGATTTCCAGCCTTCAGACCTTTTGCTTATTTGTTTGTTCTGTTCCTAAGTGATTTCAATTCCTAGAGCATGCTTATAAATTGAATTATGATCTTAATCTTGTTATGTATATGTGAACTGTTGGAATGCAGAAATGTAATTGATTTATGTATGTTGATCCTAGGTCATATAAGAATTTGGTATTTTTTTTTTTAGGATTTTTGTAGAATCCTCAACTTTAAAATTCATATATAAAGTAATTGGTTTCATTGAGGTGTTTTTATACATTCTTGGCTTCAGTGGTTCCTCTGTTCCCTGCTTCTCTCCACCATTCACCTGTGCCCCAACTCAGATCCTTCTGCCCCTAGTCCTTCTCCTCTTTCCTGTCACATGCATTCTACCATCTCTCCCCCCTCCCGGTCCAGTTTCTAGTTTCATGACACTCACATCAACAAAAATTAAAAATAGGATCCACACATGAAATAGAATGTGTACTATTGGTCATTTTCCTTCCTTGGTTCTTGGTTAACAATATTTAAAATACTAATTTCCAGACCCATCAATTTAAATGCACATTTCATTTTTTCTTTTTGCCGAGGCTAAGTTAAATTCTGTTGTGTATATGTATCACATATTCATTATCCATTCATCTGCTGATAGACATCTGTTGTGCTTGTTTTCTTCATAACAGACATTCTGACTGGAGTAAGATGAAATCTCAGTGTAGTTTCAGTTTTCAATTAAATCTCAATGTAATTTAATTTCCCTTAGGGCTAAGGAAGTTGCACAGTTTTGAAAACATTGTGTGTGTGTGTGTGTGTGTGTGTGTGTGTGTGTGTGTGTGTGTGTGTATGCACATGTGTATAATAATATATGTGCATGTGAGAGAGAGAAAGGTAGTGGATGGTTTAATGAAGTTAATTCTCCAAATGGGTTCTGTGAATTGAATTCAGGTAATTAAGCTTTGTGTTATGTGCCCTTACCTGCTAAGCCATCTCCCTATCTATGCACATTTAAAAAATATTTATCAGTAGTTATGTTTCTTCTTTGGAAAACTATTTGTTCAGTTCCTTAACCTACTCATTTATTGGCCTGGAGGGTTATGCTGCTTAAGTTTTGCAGCTTTTTATATATTCTAGATACTAATATCTTATCTCTTGCATACCTGACAAGGATGTTTCTTCTCCAATCCGTAGGCTTTTTCACTCTGATGATAGTCCACTTTGTTGCACAGAAGCTTTTTCATGTCATGTAATCTCATTCGTCAATTCCTTGGGTTATTTCCTGTGTCGTTAGAGTCCTATCCAGGAAGTTTTTGCGTATGCTGATAGAGTAAACTGCCTCCCTCTAGGTGGTTTATTGTTTCAGGTTTTAAATTAAATCTTCAATCCATTTCAGACTGATTTTTGGCAGATGAGAGATAGGAATCTAATTACATTTTCCTGAAGGTGGGTATCCGGCATTGCAAACATCATGTGCTGAACAGGCTGTCTTTCTTCCAGGGTGTGTTCTTGATGCCTTTGTGGACAAACAGGTATCCATTGCCATGTGGGTTTATTTCTGGGTCTTTGTTTTTGTTCTATTTGTCCATCAGTGCCATGGTGATTATGCCACTATGGCTGTGTAGTATAATTTGAAGTCAGTCACTATGGTACCTTAGCAGTGTTCTTTCTGCTTAGGATGCTTTGGCTATGTGTGGTCTTTGTTTCTTTACGAATTTTTAAGATTAATCGATATTTCTTGTTCATTGAAGAATAGCATTGGAAATCTGGTGGGGATTGCATATGAGTTATAGATTCTCAGGGTAATAAAGTGTGTGTGTGTGTGTGTGTGTGTGTGTGTGTGTGTGTGTGTGTATGTGTGTTGAGACAGGATTTAACTATGTCATCTTAGCTGACATTGAACCCTATAGACTGACTAGCTTAAAACTCAAATTTTGCCTTGCTCCATCCCCAAATGCTGGTATTAAATGTGTGAGCTATGTGTACTACCATAGCCCAGCTCTAGTATTAATTTTACTAGTCTAGGAGCATGGATGATCTTTCCAACATCTGTAATCTATAATCTTGTTAGTTTGCTTTTTCCACGGTTTAACCTTTACATCTCAGAAGTCATTCACTGCATTGGTTGATTTTATTCTTAAACGCTCTTGCAGAAACTACTGCCAATAGGGTAGGCTTTTTTAATTTCCTAATTTATTTTCCCAGTTACTGATCTTTGTATATATTGATTTTATACCCTGAAGCTTCACACAAAGCATGCTTCAAATGTAAAAGTTTTCTTGTGAATTTTGTGGGATCTTTTAAGCAGAATCACATCTACAAATAGGGTTTTTTCCCATTCCATTCTTATTTTTATATCTAACCTTATTTGTGTCTTCTGCTGTCTTATTTCTTTAACTATGATTTTGAGCCCTGTACTGAACAAGAATAGAGAGAGTAGCACCTGTGTCTTGTTTTTCCCATATTTTAAAGGGAATGCTCTCAGTTTTCTGCACTTAGTTTAATGTTGGAGATAGGTTTGTCATTTATAGCTTTTACTATGTTTCTTTAAAATTCTAAGTTCTTTAGAGTTTTTTTTTACGGTGACATGTTTAACTTTGTAAAATACCTTTTCTACATTTATCGAGCCAATAGCATATGTGCTTAAGTCTAACTATATGGCTTATATTGTTTTTTGATTCATGTATGTTGAATCAATTTTGCATCCCTAGAATCAAAGTAACCTCATTATAAGATATGTTCTTTTTAATGTATTCATAAATTTTATCTGCAAGTATTGTGTTGAGAATATTTTTTAATCATTTTCCTGTAAAGAATTTGCAAAGAAGCATCACATGGCTAGATTAACACAGCCATTAAAACATGTACTTTCCCAGATCCAAAGTCAATACATTGCAATGAATTTCTATCCAGTTCGAATTACTGTGGATCTTTGCTTTGGATTCTACATATTCACTATCAGTTACATTTTTAGGCACTTACACACAAATAAAAATTTAAATGTCCATGACAGAGTTAAAACCAGTAAAACAACTGGCTTTATCTCCTCTTTCACAATTTATGTGTCATTTTGTCCTTCCTCATCACCTAATACTATTTTCTTGTTCTCCCTTCTACATGTAACACTATGCCCATGTAAACACTGGTTTACTTATGTACATGTATACATTATAGGATAGGATTTGCACATTGGGGAGATTATGCATTTTATCTGAGGTTGGATGACCTTGCTTAATTATACATTCTGACTTCATTCATTTTCCTGAAAATTTTGTGATTTCATTTTTCTTTAGAGTTCAATAGTATTCCATTTTATATGCTCAGATTTTTATTACCTATGCATTTGTTGATGGGAAGCTAAGTTGGTTTCATTTTCTTGCTATAGTGAATAGAACAGCAATAAACATGTGACTACAAATATCTCTGTGGTACAGTAAAAGAACTAGGCTTTGTGGTAGTTCTACACTTAATGTTTTGAGCAACCTCTAAAATGATTTCCATAATGGCTACATTAATTTGCACCCCCACCAGCAGTGAACACAGGTTCCTTTTTCTGTATCCTCTCAATCATTTTGTTGAGAATTTTCATATCAATATTCATCAGAAATTTCTTTTTGTAACTTTGTTTTATATCTATCTGGTCTGTGTACTGGGGGAAATAATGGCTTTGTAGAATGTTTGGTAAGTATTCCTTCTTTCTGTTTCGTTGAAACCATTTGCAAGTGCTGCTGTTAGATCTTGCTTCCTCTGGGATGCAGGCCCACGTAAGTTTCCCATGCTCCAGTGGATGGTCCTATAACCATGAACACACTGGCAACATGAACTGGACTCAGTGAGTAAGAGAAGAGTCCATAAAGTTGGGAGGGAGATGTAGTGGGGGATTGGAAGAAGTGGAAGGGGAAGGACTGAAGTTGGATTTGATCAAAGCTCATATGTATATTTCAGCAGTGATCCTACAGGTCCTGGGCTTCTGTTTGTAGGGAAACATTTTCTTGTCTTTTAAGAAATTGTTTGAGAATTCTATAAATACATATAATGTGTTTAGATCAAATCCATTTCTTCTCTAATTCTTCCTCTATATGCCCTCCCCAGTTTCTCCTCCCAATTTAATTTGCTCTTCTAAAACTAAAGACAAGATGAGGAAGAGGGAGAAGGAGGAGGAGGAGGAGGAGGAGGAGGAGGAGGAGGAGGAGGAGGAGGAGGAGGAGGAGAACCTTGTAAGTTGCTGGAGAGAAGAAGGCTCAGTGGTTAAGAACACTGTTTACTCTTTCAGATGACCAGGATTTAATTCCCAACACCTTCATGATGACTGACAATCATCTATAACTCCAATCTTAGGTTATTTAATACCATCTTCTGGCCTCTGCAAACACCAGGTGTGAAGGTGGCACATAGAAACACATGCAATCAAAGCACCCATATATATAAAACAAATAAAAAAAAACAAATAAGCAAAGAACTCTTGTAAGTCTGCATAGTACTACTGGTACATGAGTGGCTATGGAACCATCTACTGGATCCTGGGTAGAGATGCCCAATGATTGCACCTCTGAAGAATACTAACTTTCCCCACCACCCCAACATCCACCAAATAGGTACCAATAGGGATTTAGTTTGTCTTGACTGTGTGCAGATCTTGGGCATGCAGTCACAGATGGTGTGAGTTCTTGTATGCAGCTAAGCTGCCCTGTCTGAAAAACACTGTTTTGATGTATGTAATCATCCACTGCTTCTGGATCTTAGAATTTTCATACCCATTTCTCTGTGATGATCCCTTATCCTTGGGTACAGGAGATGTGATATAGATCTCCCATATAGGACTCAACACTCCAGTCTCTTTTCATGTTGACAGGTTGTGTGTCTATGCTGCTTAGTTTTTTTTTTTTT